>JAFFST010041689.1:0-11675 GCA_022414735.1 Noturus placidus | reverse complement strand
GGCATTTTGGACCACAAAAATGAAAGCTAATGTGTTACAAAACACTCCGCAACACTTCACAAAAAAAAAAACCTCCACAAAAAAGCTCCTATAGAATTATATTAAATGGAGTTGCAGGAGCCCCGAAAGTTGCGTCTTACTCCATCTCTCGCTCAGCCGGAAGTCCCCAGTGCTGTTAATTCTGATAGTGTTTAGCACATACAATACTTTTACACAACAATGACATTCAGTATTGGTTTCTGTGTTTAATCAATTTACAGTGTTGAAGTGAAGCTAACAGCACATTAACTGTGTGTTACTGAATTGATTGTGAAGCGATGAGTCTTTAATAAAGAGGTTAAATTTGATGATAAACACTTAAAGCGTTCAGTTAAGGCCTAAACTGTCAAATTAAAACGACAAGGGCAGATTAATGGAATTAAATGAATGGTTAGTGTTAAATAAAATCTAATCCCTGAATGTGTTAAATTAACACCTGTGGAATTGACAGCGAATAAAGTGTTCATTTAGAGCAGTGTGTGAGGTAATGTAAGTTGTTTTTGTACAGCGTAGTTACTGTGTTCATTTTTTGACAAATAAGGGAGTTAAAATTAATTAGGACACAAATTTTCACAGTATTTAATCAGAAATGCAATGGAGGTACATGGGCACCTGTGTGTGAAAATCATCACACACTACATCTTGAATAAAGGAAACATCATGTGCATTTATGGTGGCTTAGTGGTTAGCACATTTGCCTCGCACCTCCAATTTCTTCCGCAAGTCCAAAGGCATGCATTGTATTTCCAAATTGTGTGTGTGTGGGTGTGTGTGCAATTGTGTCCTGCAATGTGTTGGCACCCCATCCAGGGTGAGCAGTACAGAGATAAATTATAAAGAAAGTGAGATATAAAGAAAGAGCGAAAGAAAGAAAGAAAGAAAGAAAGAAAGAAAAAAAGAAAGAAAGGAGAAAAAACAGTGAAGAGAGAGGAGAAAACTCAGGAATATTAAAATAGTGTTAAATCGTCGAGACTGAGGAGCACACACTGCCCTCTACAGGACAAAGCCTGAATTACAATCAACTTTCATCGTTGAAGGTGATCCAAAACATTCACATGTAACTTCACTTCTCTCTGAATGCAGTCCATCAGTGAAGAGGCTAATGTAGATAACAAGTAATGGAAGGTTATCGCCACCAGTTTAGCACTAAATAAGCAGTGGCGTCTCTTCAAAACGGTTCTGACTCTGTGTAACACACAGTTATCTACAAACATAAACAAAAAGGCATCAGAGATTTAAAAAAAAAAAAAAAAACAACCCCGAAGCTGCACCATGCCAGTTTCGCTTGGTTTGTAGCTTCCAGTTCCATGTTAGCTACATTGTAGCCTCAGTGTCATGTCTCGTGAAGCGTTATGAAAGGACTGAGAGACACCCGTGTGTTTTATAACGTCTTTTAATGTTCTCCAGTTCATATACACAACATACAGTGTGTAATAGCCTTTATATGAAATAGAAATATGAACGCAGTTTTCCCCCCAAACCCGTTACTCTCATCCCGAGACGCTGCGACTGAACAAAATGAAAAGCAACAGGTGCAAGTGTATATTTGGCGACCCAGCGTTAATAATAGAGCAGGTGCACTTAGTAAATATCTGTTATATATCTCTACCCCCCCTTCCCCTGTCGTACAGTAATACACACACGGCCACGGCAGACGAGAGGATCACCGTGAGATTTGGTGAGTGTGCTTCTGAGTGAGTCTGTCCGCTGCCTCTCAGTCCCTCTGTACAAAAATATGGACAGTTTAAATTCTCTATTTCTGAAATATAACACGCAGAGAGGTTTCAGTCTCCATAAACTTAAACTGTAACGGGTTCGAGTGAGGATCACACGGCCACAGTGTCATGTGATCAAATCAACGAATGACGTTCAAGAGACGTGATCAGTTATATGACGTTTTACTCGTGAATGCTTCAACACATCATCGTTACCGCCGGGGTTCAGGACGAGACGCAGTCACATCACTGTTCATCATAAATATATCTCTCTCTCTCTCTCTCTCTCTCTCTCTCACACACACACACACACACACACACACACACACACACACACACACACACACAAAGAAGTGAAAAGTAACAGTGGAAAGAAGGAAAGATGAGAGTTTTATTTTCAAAAAGTGTTTTAATGTTGTTCAGGAGAGAAGTGATGGAAAAAGGAAAGAGGAGCAAAGGGAAAGAGAGGAAGTGGAAGAAAGAGCGAGAGAAGAGTGGGAGAGAAAGAGCAAAGGAAAGAAAGAAAAGGAGAGTGAGAGGAAGTGAAAGAAAGCAATAAAACAAGAATGAAGAGGAGAAAGAAAATGAAAGAAAGAAAAAGACTATGAACGTGAGGAGAAAAGGAAAAATAAACAATTTGAAGACAGAATGGAGAGAGAAAGCAAAAGAAAGAGTGAGAAGAGTGGGAGAGAAAGAAAGAAAGAAAGAACGAAGGAAAGAAAGAAAAGGAGAGTGAGAGGAAGGGAAAAAAGCAATAAAAAGAATGAAGAGGAGAAAGAAAATGAAAGAAAGTAAGAGGCTATGATCGTGAGGAGAAAAGGAAAAATAAACAATTTAAAGAAAGAATGGAGAGAGAGGAAGCAAAAGAATGCAACATACAATGAAAAAAAAAGAAAATGGAATAAAGAAAGAAAGAAAAAGAAGGAGAATGAGAGGAAGTGAAAGAAAATAAACATAATGAAGAAAAGATCAAAAAGAAAATGGGAGAAAGAAAGTCGGTGAAGAGAATTCTGTGCTGCTCTTTGCTGAAGTCATGTGACCCCATGTAATGACTTTGTCGAGGTCATGTGACCCCGTGTAATGACTTTGCTGAGGTCATGTGACCCGATGCCATAACGGTTAGAAGACAGCTGTGCTTTTCAGGCTCCTAAATGAGAGAGTTTATAACGCTCACGCCTCTTTCCCCTGGATACTGATGTACTGAGTACTGATGATGTGTGAAAGCGTGCACGATAAAGGGTTGAGTGTCGCGTCAGCAAAGTCTAACTCCGAGGCTCAGGAGAAGCGTGGCTACGTTACGTGCTAAAGAAAGAAAGAAAGAACAAAAGACAGTCAATAAATCAAGAAAAAAATAAAAAAAGAAACTCAACTTGCACCTGTTCTCACAAAAGAGTCGCCCGGCCGATCACCTGTAAAACCAAACAACGAAACAGAATATTTACAAAGACCGTGTCATCTCATACAACTTCAAAAAAATTTACAGTTTGTAGGGTTTTTTTGTTTGTTTTTTTGTTTCCCTCAAGAATTTGTATATCCATCCAGCCGCTGAGTGTTTTCCGGAAACAGAAAGATGAGACGATGAAGAACGAGGACGCGCCATCAAATCACGGTCAGCGTTTTAGTCTTTCAACGAGTATTCAGTCCTCCGTCCACTCTGGATCCTTGCCGATGGGTTCCTCGTCGCCCCGTGCGGCCTCTTTAGCACCCTGACTGCACACGAGTGTAGAAATCGGAGGAGAACCAGAGATGAGAGGGAAACGCGGAACGTGAGAGAAAAAGAGAAAGAACAGGTTCTCATTCCTTATTGTGCGAGTTCGATCTAAATGTCGAGGAATATACTACTGTATATGTTTATACTTAAACAAAGATGGAGAGCTAGAGAGAGGGATGGAGAGAGAGATGGAGAGAGAGATGGATGGATGCTGGAGGGTCAATATGTCCTTCTTCGATGCTCAGCGCTCCGAGATTTCCGGCTTTTGATAAACGAACAAAAAAGGGATCTATACATCCTTTTTTCAAATTATTATGATCGTAAATCAGTTTCCATTTTCCTGATATGCTCCTGATAAGTCTCTAGAGAAGGAAAATAATCTCCGAATGAAGCGCACAAAGATAGCGGAGACATAAAATTAAATAAAAAATAAAAAAAGAACATGAAAGAAAAGGACGGCGATAATAAAAACAAGATGAGGAATCTCGTGCGCGTGTCCGTTTTCTTTAAAAAATAAATCATGCAAATTTTCCCCGAGAGCAAACAAGATACAAGTTTTCATAATTCTATATTTAGACTTTAATATAGATATTCTGCTTATAGTTTCAAATCTCATCCCAGACCAGAGACAGTGCAAAAGCAAAAGAAAGGAAGGCAGAGAGAGAGAGGGAGAGAGAGAGAGAGAGAGGAAAATAAAAGAAAACAAGTTTTTGGCACTTTTTCAGTGACTTCTTCTAAATTCCACGAATGCGATCCTCGGATGCGTCTCCAATCCGAGTCTGTCCTCTCGACTCGGAGTCTGATTGGATGGATATCACAGTACTTGGCACAGAAATGCTGGTAAAAACTAAATATTCAAATCTTTTTTTCTTTTTCACATTCATGTCCTCACAAGGTTCTCGATAGTACCTATTACACAGAGGTTCTCTTGATTTATAAAAGTGTTCGGTTTAGGCAAAAAAAGCAGAGTTCTGCAGTAGGTGAAGGAGATGACAAAAAAAATAAAGAAGGGATGGAGAGAAAATGCCACACAGCAAGAGCGGTTAAAAAGAAGACGAAGCAGGAGCTCGTAGAGAGGAGGTCGAGGGCAAGATGGACGACCGAGCGGTTCCTCCTTGGTTCCTTATTTTAAAATTCTTTTCGTTTTCCAAAAAAAAGACAGAGAGAGAGAGAGAGAATAAGTGGACTGGAGGGGTTAAACGAGACAAAGAATGGGTTGTGGATGTCTTTTCAGTCCTCCGAGTCATTAAATCGTCTAGTAGGAGGAAGTCAAGGCATCTGGACTGGTCAAGATCTCTGAGAAGGACATAAGTCCAGTGACTTTGACTCTCTACCACTAGGCTACAGGTTCCCAGTTCCCCTCCAGAAGTTCTGGAGTCCAGTATGGTTTGGGTTACCTTTAAGCATGGATACTACCAAGCTGTGCTGGACTCCAGAACTCCAAGATTGGACCTGGACATTCCTGATCTGGACAAAATGTGTTACCTCTGAAGAGCACCAATCTTGGTGCAGGTAGTCCTTAGGTGTGTTAAGAGCTTGGCGAGGTACTATACGCGAGTGGTCGAGTGCTGATGGGGCAAAGCATTGTTGGTATGCACAGAGCTAGAGCTGGACCCAGGGGCGGGGCCTGGATTTGGGCTGTGGCCAGGAGCAGGGGGATATGTATTAAAGGCATGCATGGCGCTAATGGTGCTGGGCATCATGAGTGGCACATCATCGGGCGCCCTCCTCAGTGCCAGCGTGTAATCCGGTGGGCATCGAAGTGGCTCCAGGTCCAACTCAGCCCTCTGCTGCTTCATCCTCAGTGACATGAGCTCCTCTTCCAGGTCGTTGCCCACAGCGATGGCTGTCGCAGGAATTGGGGCTCCAGCAGTGCCACGCTGGGGCGAGAGACGCCGATGGCGTCGCCTCTGTTGCAGCAGCATCATTTCGTGCCGCTTGTCACGTTTGTAGTAGAGCGCCGCAAATGCCAGGACGTTCAGAAAGAGCAGAGATGCACCGATTGCCACCGTTACACTCAGCTCCGTCGAGTAATCACGCACTTCCTCTGGGAATGGAGACACGCGCGGGCGCTCCGAACCTTCCGGCTCCGATTCGGTATCCGGTGGGTACGTGGAGGAAATGGAGGGTTGGCGTGTGCCGGGATGATTTGGATTTAGAGCCGGATTTTTCCATCCAGGTCTGTGGGGGACCCCGCCAGGTGGTGGTAAGCGGGTTGCACCGGAAGAGCTGTTAATAAAAATAAGAGAAGATTGGTATAGCATCTTTTTATTTTACACTCTAATCTAATCACAGTTTTTATGATGATGATGATGAAGATGATGATGGAGTCCTGCAAAATTGTAGCTACTAAAGAAATGTTAAAATTGTGTGTAACTGACCTGATGATCTCCTCGTGTAGCGTGTGCAAATGTGGCACCAGCTCGAGCCAGAAGGCCACCTTGTTGGCACGGTAGTTGTCTCGTACACGTGGTTTCAGGCCGATGTGAAGGTACTGCTTGTCCTTAGAGCTGAATTTAGTCCACACAACCTCCTCGAAGCGGTTTGGCTTCGTGTGGATGAACTTGGTGTCCTGGGGAACTGGGATGTTTGGGTCTCTGAAAGAACCAGAAAAGAGAGGATGGAATAAACGTTGGATGGGGACAGGTGGCATACAATGACTCTGCAATAAACATTTTACACTCAACACCTCAGATGATATTAGAGGGTATCTAGAGAAGTATCTGTTGAGGTCAAAAGAGCTACAGTAGGGTTGAATATTCCTAGTCCAAATCTTCCTAGATCAAATCCTAGTCCATGACTTGGTGTGTAATCCAGCCCCAGTCACTGTTTCAAACCCTGATATGGACCCGAGCTTCCGTTTGGTTCTTGTTTCAGTCCCAGTCTCAAGACTAATGTGATTCATCCCCTGTTTCATATATCGGCCCGTGCTGCAGTTCATTTCCCACTATTCTCTATCCAAAATCAGATCCTGATACAGTGATCCCGTGTCCGCCTCTGACCAAGTCCCAGTCCCTGTCCCTATTTATCTCAGTCCCTGTCTCTAGCCCTGATCCATCTCAATCCCAACTCTGGACCTGGGTTCCATCAATCCTCTGTCCTCCTGACCATGATTGTGACCATGCTCCTTGGTGCTCCTCAGGTGTGCACCACCCTGTGGTCTAGAGAGGGGAGATAATCTCATTAACCACTCTCCCTGATCCTTGTTTGTACTTGTTTCTAAAGTTCTCATTGGGTTATAACCCAATAACCCTGGTGGTCCTGTATTTCTGGTGTTTCCAGGTTCCAGTTGGTATGTAACTACAGTATCGGATTTTCAACCATGCGACTATATTTAATATGAGATTGGGTTGGTACTTTCCCCACAACCCCAGCGAACCAAACAGCATAATGAACTGACCCAGTTTTAGCAAAGTTGGTCCAGTAGGTCATGACGACGGCGCTAAGCATCACGTCGTTTTTGGAGAAGTTGCAGGGAAAGAGGTCAGTTGCGCCCACCATGGGTACGCCAAAGACGTAGGGAATCTCATCTCCGTGTGCGGCGTCCGCCCACTCCGGTCGACTCTCCATCTGGCAGTGATGGTGGAAAGTGTAGAAGTAAACCGGCGACTGGAACTCCGCGTGCAGCTTGGCCGTGGCCACCGCTGGCGCCACCCACTGGTGATCTGTGAAGAGCGCAAGCAGAGTCTTCCTCCTCATGTCGCCATTATCGCGATCGGCCCAGTCAGTGTACATGAACTTTATGGTCTCACGAAGGATATCTTTAACAAGGAAAGGAGGAAAAGACAGAGGAAGAGAGGAGGGGAAATGAAGAGATTTAAAAAAGAAAAAAATCAGAAAATAAGATGTGACAATGTGAGAGAACGTATTTTTTTTGTTTGTGTTGGTAAGCATCACACACCACTCGGGTAGCCGTAAAGGTTGTCCACAAAGTTGGATATGGTGTAGTCGAACGTCGCAGCTGAAATTCCATCCTCGCCTTCGCTGTCATCCACAAACTTCAGCCCTTCTCCTTGATTCACCCCCAACAAGATGTCATAGTTTAAGAACTCTCCCTGTACATGGCAGAGAATAAAAATATTTCACAAAAGCAATCCAAACGTTTATTTTAGGGCATTTTATTAATCACTTATACTCAAATTTACTGCAAAAACATAGTGTATGTCAGTGTACGAAATGGCTAACGGGTTATTTCCCCCCCAGAGGTACGGCCACGCAAAAGTAAGAAAACAGTGAGGTGGATGATAATTAGTGGCTCCCTCCCACTACCAAAGACACCTTAGCACCTCCTTCTCATTTTCTTTTGGTCTGAAGAATCCACATGTCAAAGTTCACCTAGATAAAGTCTACTGCCAATGTGAATCCTTCACATCCTTTCCCCTTCACCGAGTCGGCTTTTCTACCGGGTCAATCCTCTTCGTGTTTGGTCTGACTGCTGTTGTTCTTGAAATGACATGTCGTTTCTATGTGTCGCAGTTATCGCCATAGCACCAAGTCAGCAAATGGAAATACTCGGGTTAAACTGTACACGTTGGCATCGCTGCTGATGTCACCAAGAATCCTACAATAACGATACGAATGATCTCTCAGGCTTCAAATGACGAATATGTAAAGCCAGTGGAGACCTGCTGCATGAGGATCTCAGGGTCGTCAGGAACCACATCTCCGTCTACAACGGGCCCAAAGGCGATGTGATAGCGCGCCGGCTGGATGTCCTGATCCACCAGCTCTCGGAAGCTCTTCTTCCTCAGACAGCCGACGATGTCGGCCGTGTCCCCGGAGCTGCAGCCCACCTTCTTGGCCAAAATCTTGGTGTACATGAGCGGGCGGTAGTTCACGGACCAGCTGGAGATGGCAGACCCGCTCTGGGCTATCGCTCTCTGGAACAGACCTGAGACCAGAACCACTTATAAATAAAAACATAGTACATTCCATGTAAGGGGTTCATTAGACGTTTATTGGATAATTAATCTTTCCTAGCTTCTCAAAAAGGCTGCTACTTGGAATCCTCTCTGATAGAACATTGTAGGTTCTCTAGAGGAACAACGCAAGAACTGTTAAGGTTTTCCAAATCCTAAAAAAGTATATATTAATATATGATGTACATTACTAATATATATTATATTATTTTTTGCTAACGTACAAAGTGTAACATTGTCATTCGACTTCCTGATGAACTAAAAGTAAAATAGAAACACTTCTCCTTTGCAGATTTACTTAACGAACACGTTATTTGGGTTGTTTCTATGTAAAAATGTAAAACAGATCGGCGGAGCCAATGCAAACGCATTAATTTATCAACAGAGACTGTGTGTGTAAACCAGAGGCGACGGTGACATGAGGTGAGGAAGAAACCTTGGGAGGAACCAGTCTAAAAAGTGAACTCCATCCTCAACCGCATGACACCGGATTATAAATTGTTACTCTTCTATAATGTATACCATACAGTAACAACAAAATCCGAGCAGCAAGAGGGGGAAAAAACCCCCAGAATTTTACTTAAGAAATTCCAAGCGCACGTCGTTAGAGAAGACAGAATATTTTCTTTACAATCATGCACCAGTTAACATTCGCGTTCGGATAGCAAGGCCGAGAAATTCACAAGTCAATGTAAAGAACTTCCACAAAAAGTGAATAAAATGTCATCTTTAATGTTCTCTGTCCTTTTCCACATTCTGTGAATCTGCTTTTCTGCTGCGTGAATCTTATTTCACCTGACCTACGATTTATCCGAGCCTTTAGAAAAGCGTGGAAATGGGCTGAGCGAGAGATGGAGTAAAACGCAACTTTCGGGGCTCCTGCAACTACATTTAATATAATTCTACAGCCGCTTTTTTGTGGAGTTTATTTTTTTGTGAAGTGTTGTGGAGTGTTTTGTAACACTTTAGTTTTAATTTTAGTGGTCCAAAATGCCACCAAAGGTTAAAAGTGGGAGCTCTTCTTCTGCTTCGCTACAGCGGCCTGCTCCGCACGCTACATCCTTGCCTGGGAGTGATGTCGCTTCCCCAGGTGAGGCTGCTCTCCCCGCTCTCCCTCCCGGTTTCAAGGAGGAGCTGCTTGTCTCACTCCGACAGGAGATGGCAGCCATTTTCAGAGCTGAGCTTAAGGTGGCCTTAGGTGAAAACCTAACTTTTATTACGACCGAGCTTCAGGCCATAAAGACTGAATTATCAGTCTGTATTACTAATATTCAGTCGGAGGTGAGTGCTCTGAAACATACAATGGGGGAAGTGGAAACTTCGCTCTCTACCTGTTGCAGCGATATTGCATTACAGGCTAGAGTGGAGCAGCTTTCTGCCGAGTTAAGCAGGGTGGACTTTCAGTGTGAGGACCTCGAAGCTAGGTCGCGGCGCAATAACATTAGGATTATCGGTGTCCCAGAGGACTCCACCAGCTCGTCCACGCCGGCTTCTGTCTCCACTCTGCTTAAGGAGGCTTTCAAACTGGACAAAGCGCCACTTTTAGACCGCGTCCATCGCACTCTGCAACCAAGGCCCAAACCCGGCAAGCGCCCGCGTCCTATCATCGCGCGACTCCATTACCACGCGGACTGTGTGGACATTCTACAACGGGCACGAGCTCAGCAGCGGGTGAAGGTTGGTGACATGCTACTCTCAGTTTTTCCTGATTACACCGCGAAGATAGCGCGTGCTCGTGCCGCCTTTGATGATATCCGCCGCCAGCTTCGAGAGATACCGGGAATACGGTTTGGACTGCTTTATCCGGCGCGCCTCCGTGTTACACACAACGGAACTGAGAGGGAGTTTAAATCCACCAGAGCTTTCATTAAAACAATAACCAAATAGGACTACTGATAATAACACGGGCTGAGTTTCCGTCACCACACGTGATATGGACGAGTAAACTCTACAACACATGATGGTGCACTGATTATGTTTACGTGCCTTACACCTTTTTTCTTTGTTTAATCTGCGGGAGTCCGACCTTGGTGGATTGCTACCATGGGTTCGGCAGCTGTTACTGTTTCTGTTAGGAATCTGACTTCATTTGGTGAGTCGGCGCTGGGTTCCCCATCGTTTGGAGATGGGGGCGTGGTAAGTGTGTGGGGGGTGGGGTGGGGGTTTGTTTAGAGTGTGTGACTGTTTTCGTTTTTATTTATTACTTATTTGTATATGTTCTGTTAATTTGTTTGTTGTGTTTTTTTTAATCACTTTTTTATTATTTTTTTCTTTTCTCCTCTCCCCTCTTTCCTCCCTTATTCCTTCCCTCAGAGGCAAACCTACATTCTCATTTCCTTCCTGTTGTAACCACTTCATAGATGGCCACTAACACTGTAAATTCTGTCCCACAGGTCAATTTTGTGAGCTGGAACATTAAAGGTATGGGGAGCCCTATTAAAAGATCTAGGATATTTACTCATCTGAAACGGCTCAAAGCAGACGTAATGTTTTTACAAGAAACTCACATGCGCACCTCGGACCATGTCAGGCTTAAATGCCCATGGATTTCCGAGGTATTTCACTCTAATTTCAACTCTAAGGCCAGAGGGGTTGCCATTTTAATTGGAAGTCAGTTCACTTTTCAGCTTCCAAAGTAATATCAGATGAAAATGGCAGATATTTAATAATTTCAGG
The DNA here is from genome assembly GCA_022414735.1 of Noturus placidus. Lineage (NCBI taxonomy): Eukaryota > Metazoa > Chordata > Actinopteri > Siluriformes > Ictaluridae > Noturus > Noturus placidus. Next base: position 615 of record JAFFST010041689.1, on the reverse strand, counting down.
TAAATTGCTGCACGTCCCTGTATTATTGGTTAATATTTATGCCCCAAATTTTGATGACCCACATTTCATGAATAAGCTCTTTGAGTGCCTCCCATCATTACATGACGCTCTCCTTATATTTGGGGGAGACATAAATTGTGTTGTTGATCCTATGTTGGACCGCTCTACCCCAAGGCCACGACACCCTCACTAATGTCCAGTGCGTTTTCTGATTTCATGGCCAAGACTGGTTGTGTTGATCCTTGGAGATTTTATAATCCCAGGATCAAGGAATATTCTTTCTTTTCACAGATGCATAAGTCCTTTTCTAGAATCGACTATTTTTTCATCGATGCCAAACTCATTTCCAAGGTGTCAATGGTTAAGTACCACCCTATTGTGATTTCTGACCACGCGACACTTTCTTTAGGTATTCATCTTTCCCCCCAATCCCGGTATTCAACACCGTGGAGGTTTAACACTCTGCTTCTGTCTGAGAGCAATTTTAATACATTTATTACAGCCTCAATTGGCTATTTTATTGAGACCAATCAGAATGAGGCTGATCCTATTTCCTGTTCTCTTCTGTGGGAGTCACTTAAAGCGTACTTGCGGGGCCAAATAATTTCCTACTCC
>JAFFST010041685.1:0-10150 GCA_022414735.1 Noturus placidus | reverse complement strand
CTCTCACTCTCTTACAGATATATATGTGTGTGTGTGTATATATATTTACAGCATTTAACAGATGCCCTGATCCTGAGAAACTTACAGAAATGCTTTATGGTCTCCATCAGACACATCTCATTCTCAGTGCACATAGGGCGGAGTGTATTGGGATAAAACACTTACTAAATCTGGATTATACTTGCTTTTAACTACGCATGTATGTACACAAGATAGCTGGCGTACGTATCCTGCGGTCTTTTGGAGCGTTGCTTGTGCACATCGTCAGAAACTTATGTTATCATGACAGTTAATTCTCATATAGCCTTAAACAGTACCGTTCTTCTGGATCTTCTAGATTTGTCAATATTTTTCCATGTAAGGGCGTATGTTTGGATTGGAGAGAGGTCATGAGGGCAGGAGAAAGCGAGGCAACTCTTCAGCCGTGTGTTTAACGTCGCTGTGCATGGAATGCTAAACATTTTACAGTTCGGATTGGAAACCTGTTGAACAGGGATGATTTGAGTCTGACTTGAGATTGTACGTACACGACACAGTAGTGTGTGTGAGAGAGAGTGTGAGAACAACGCCGCTTGCGTCTGTACACATGACATATGACCCAGGCTTTAGAGAGGAGTTCAGTTTGTGCTGTAGAATTTGGTATTTGCATATCCTGGATGTTAACGTATGGAACATGGCCCTCACTACAGGTCATCGAAGCGTATGGTGGATAAGGATAAAGAGCCTGTCCCGTCCCCTTCCTTGACCCTTCAGCGCACGCCCAAGTCGGAGCACCAGGGTCGCAAACGCACTGCCAGTCAGTCGTCCAGCTCACTGCCCATCAGCACCAACAGCACCATCAGCAAGGACGTCCCCAAGAGCAGCTCCAGCTCCAAACACCGCAAAGGCGAGGACAAGCAGAGCCGCAGCAGAAGCGACACCAAGGTGTGTGTGTGTATCTGTGTGTGTGTGTGTCTGTCTTTGTTTGCTATCCTCCTCTTGGGTAAATAGTGAGTTTAGGTGATATATACAGGTTTTCCGTGTTTAATTTAAACAGTTTGTTTTGATTCCATTGTGAAAGTCGACACCTGTTTAGAAATATGATTTATTTATTTCATTTAAAAAGCAGACAAATGGAACAAAAACTTCAACAAAAGAAGTTACAAGAGAGCTGTTGAAGTGTGTTGTGTTTACGCACAGAGTGATCAGACTCCGCCCCCTCACCCTATATATACATTTTCATGTCATGAAGAGGATGTGTTTAACATAACTGCCTCCATGACACAACATCTGTGTTCTACATTTCATCGTCCTGGGATATTTTTAGAAAGTGGTGGGTGGGTGTGTGTGTGTGTGATGTCATTTACGTATAAAAACATATAAAAGACATGTATAATAAATTTACTGGCCACTTTCGATGTTTATTGGCGTGATTTTTTTTTTTTATAAAAGTGATAACCATCTGAATAAAAACTGTTGATTTAAATTGAGTTTATTATTGATGAATATTCATTAATACATTAATAATAAACTCAATTTAATTGACAGTTTTTATTCAGATGGTTATCACAATTTTATAAAAATTCCCCCCCACAGGATAAAAGCTGTAAAACAGAGAATCAGCTGGCTGTACCTCCTCTCCCCTCGGACAATTCCAAGAGGTCCAAGCTGCACTTTGAGGACCGGTAACACAGATCTCTCTCTCCACTCTTCACCTGTTTCCATTCTTTAACAAAAAACAGATTGTACAAACGTAGCTGACGGTTTAACGTGTGGAAACACTCGCCTGTAAATCCAGGAACTAACAGGAACCTTGTGTTAGAAGATCTAGATTAATCTGCGTCAAACACAACTTGATTCATGTGTTTTATGATGTCTGATCTCACGACTCGGACAGAAAACAAACCCTGCAGTTTTATTATACTTTTATTTATTGTTTTTAGGGTTCATTCAGCTGACCATTACCTCCAAGAAGCTAAGAAGCTGAAACACAGTGCAGACGCTCTGGTAAGGATGTGTTGTTGATTCCTGCACTGTTTCACCTCCTGGTCTTATTAAGTAGACAGAAGAGAACTGGTCTAATATCCGATAATTCCGGAATATACCCTTCAGGGCGTGCTGTTTGAGGAGAATAAGAAATGACAGGATGGCGTGATGTCCTGTAACACGAGTGCTTTATTCCTCTTACACCACAGGTGTTTGCCAACAATGATCAATTTAAATGTATTAAAGAGTGACGCATCATATTTTTATCTGTTTATAGTTACCTTTAATGTTGGTCCGGTGCTCACGTACGTTACAGCAGATCGCCGTCGTTCCCTCTCTCTTGACGTTAATAAGAGCGAGTCATGTTACTGATTACACTTCTTTATATGTTGGTGTTGCATCCACAGTACAATTCTGTGTGATCTGTCATTATAGAAACCCAAACTCTTGTCTGAGGCGCTGTTATAGCTAAATAAATTAGCCAATCAGAATTGAGAACAATGCTGCGGTATAATGTGTGTTAAAATTAATCAAGTCCATGTTTCAGTTTACGGTTTTCTCAACATGTTTTTATTAACAATGTTTTATTTCTTGTTAAACGTGTGTGTGTGTGTGAGAGAGAGAGATTCTGCAAGTTGTAAAATCTCCTGTAATGCTCTGTTTGTTCCTCGTTCCTACAGATGGACAGATTTGAGAAAGCGGTGTATTACCTGGATGCTGTAGTGTCCTTCATCGAGTGTGGGAATGCGTTGGAGAAAAGTGCGCAGGAAGCAAAGTCCCCTTTCCCCATGTATGCTGAAACTGTGGAACTCATTAAGTACGTACTCCTGAACTGCACTTCTAACTTCTGATTTGCTCTCGGGTGTGCATTTCTTGATTACAGTTTCATCTCTAACCTCTAGGTGTCATCATTACACCACGTCACTTTTCTGATCGTTTTAAGTGGAGTTTATTTAAAACATCAGTGTGAAGTTATTCCAGTGTTGTGGGTTTTTTCCCCTCGTGTGATTGTGTGCATTTTATTTGTAGGTACACTATGAAGTTAAAGAGTTATATGGCACCAGACGCTACCTCAGCAGACAAAAGGCTGGCAGTGTTGTGGTACGTGAACACGTGATTTATACGTGATTTAATGTGTTCATCTTGCAGGTTTAGTTTTTGTAGATAGCACAGAGTCTGGGATTTACATATTTATAGTTTATGAACCTATTCGAGCTGTACGGGATTTAAATATTAAAGAAATTTATAATTCAGCTGCGACGCCTTCATTTATTAAAAAAGAACCAAATCTGTTCCCTGTCTGTCTGACTCTCTGTCTGTCTCTCTGTCTGTCTCTCTCTCTCTGTCTTTCTCTCTCTCTGTCTGTCTTTCTCTCTCTGTCTTTCTCTCTCTCTGTCTTTCTCTCTCTCTGTCTGTCTCTGTCTCTCTGTCTGTCTCTGTCTGTCTGTCTGTCTGTCTCTGTCTCTCTGTCTGTCTGTATGTCTCTGTCTCTCTCTCTGTCTGTCTGTCTCTCTCTGTCTTCCTGTCTCTCTCTGTCTGCCTGTCTCTCTCTGTCTGTCTGTCTCTCTGTCTGTCTCTCTGTCTGTCTGTCTGTCTCTCTCTCTCTCTCTCTGTGTCCCTCCATGTAGCTTGAGATGTCAGTCTCTCCTCTACCTAAGGCTCTTTAAACTGAGGAAGGAAAGTGCACTGAAGTACTCGAAGACACTCACTGAACATTTGAAGGTAAATGTTTTCATCATGGCTCTGAATGCAGCTGCAGGATGAACGTGTCCTGACTCTTTCCAATCATCGTTATCTCCTCTTTAACTTTGTTTCTCGGATATTACACTCGTGTACACTCGTTTTGTATTCTCTTACGCAGTGATTGATTGTGTATTTTATTTATTTTTATTTTATTTTCCAGAATTCATTGAGTAATACTCAGGCGCCGTCTCCTGGGATGGGAAAGTAAGACCTTATTTTAATTATTTGAGTCTTTTTCATTACGTCCAGAGTCGTCAGTGTTTCCATCTGAGTTTTAAATGAGACTTTCAAATCTTTTTATTCCGGATTTTTTCCTTTTGTTCTGTAAAAGTTTATATTTGTTTTCTCTGGTGATTGTAAATCTTTATGGTGTTCACTGATCCTTATGATGGAGTGGATCTCACTGCACAGGATGGGTTTACGCTGCGGTTATGCAAATTAGAGATTACGTTAGCGATAAGACGCGGGTTATTCATTTGTAGGCTAATTAGAAGGGTTTCAGTTAAACTCGCTCTTTTACTGGCCGTTTTTCAGAAGTAACAACTGCTCATCGTAGCGGTCACACGAGTGTATAGCTACAGTTCCAACTGGTTCTTAAAATTTGCAGACATGATACAACGCTATATGATGCTAAAAATTACAATAAATAGATTTGAAGATATTCTTGTTTTAAGTTTCTAATTTAGCATGTCAAGGAAAATGCAAAAAAACAAAAACTTGTGCAAAACCTCATGATCATCCAATATGCCCCGCCCCCTGGAGGTGTGTCTTGTTCTACAGTAGCAGCTGGTGAGCAGTAAACATGGTTCATCAGTGTGTGTTTTTCCTGAGAGTCTTCACACACACCATTCCGTTCTCCAACCATTAGTCAGTTTCAGGGAAATAATAGCTGGAGTTTGTGAAGAGGGAGGGGTTTGGGAAGAGGGGAGGGGTTTGAACGAGGTGGTGGTTGTGTGACAGGTGATTTTTGGAGGTGTTTTATCAGCTTGAAGACTCAATAAAAGACTCTTGCTAATATCTTCGCTGTTCTTCGTGTTTAGCTAGTTCACTGTCAGGTTTGTTTAGATTGGGTAGGGGCGTGGCCTACCTCAAACGCTATTGGCTGTTGTGTAAATCAAACACTTCAACATGCCATCACTTCCTGTTTCAGAAATAAATGTCAACATACAGAATCAAATCACAGCTAAGACACCATTTCATGTCAATATTAATGCATTAACTCGGGCCTTTCTGCCCGCTCCCTCTTCCTGTCCTCCAGTAAAGCGGTCGGTATGCCGTCCCCAGTGTCGCCCAAAGTGTCTCCAGGCAGCGCAGGCAGTTACTCCTCCAGCAGCTCCTCGAGCCAGAGCAGCAGCTCCTCCGTCACCATCCCACAGCGCATCCACCAGATGGCCGCCAGCTACGTGCAGGTCACCTCCAACTTCCTCTACGCCACCGAGGTGTGGGAGCAGGCCGAGCAGCTGGCCCGGGAGCAGAGAGGTACGAGCAGGATATCAGTTATTTTCCAAAACCATCAGATCCTGTGTTTATAAATATTCAGTATTCTAGATGTTGTATTCATAGTTTTATGTTGCTGCATAGATTTATAAGATGAAGGATTAAAACTGGATACTGCTGCCGAAAATCGATGTACATTCTCTGGTTCACAGCTGCGTGAAGGAGCGAGAAATACTTTGATTTCAACAAAAGCCTCAGCAGTGAAATCGAAACGGGAGAGGATTCCTGTCGTACTTATTCTCAAACAAAATAGAGACCATGCAGAAATGTTTGGAAATTGTCAAAACTAGAACACGTCAGGACGTTACATTTATCTAGCCACGCTGAGTAGGAACTACTAAACGTCGGTCGCTAATCGATCGCAGATTGCGTGCGGGAACATGAGCTTTCAGCAGAGAGTTGAGGTAGGGGGCGCTGTTCCAGACAGGGTCTTGTACGTGAGCATCAAGGCCTTGAATTTGATGCGGGCGGCTACAGGAAGCCAGTGGAGGGAGATGAAGAGGGGTGTGACATTACTCATCGTTTTATTATATTGTGTATCTCTAAAAGACCTCCGGAGATTCACACCCAAACAAATCATGGCTCATGTGCTGAAACCCTAACTCTCTCTCTGTCTCTCTCTCTCTCTGTCTCTCTCTCTCTGTCTCTCTCTCTCTCGCACAGAATTCTTCACTGAGCTGGATAAAGCGATGGGCCCGTTGGTCTTCAACACCAGCAACATGCCTGAACTGGTCCACTACACACGGCAAGGTCTCCACTGGCTACGGCTCGATGCCAAGCTTGTCTCATAACACTCTCCCACCTCTTCTTCCTCATTTTCTCTCCTCCCTTTCTTGCCTTACTCACATTTATTTAATCTGCCTCAGACATATGTGACACTGTGTCCATTATCAATACCAGCTTGCCAAAAAAAACAACAACAAACTGAGCAAAGCAACATTGAGTGCTATTTGGATAGCCCCGCCCCCTCTCTGCTACTCCTTCATGGCGAGGTGACCAAACACGTCTTCATCAGCGGAGCGTCATCAGGCTGCAGTGTCTCGTCTCGCTGGAAAACAGAAAAAGCCATTTTTTTCCCCCTTTTTTTTTTTATAAATCTTGACAGCTGTGAACACTCTCTCTGTCTCTCTCTCTCTGTCTCTCTCTTTGTCTCACTCTTTGTCTCACTCTCTCTCTCTCTCTGTCTCTCTCTCTGTCTCTCTCTTTGTCTCACTCTCTCTCTGTCTCTCTCTTTGTCTCACTCTCTCTCTCTCTGTCTCTCTCTGTCTCTCTCTTTGTCTCACTCTCTCTCTCTCTCTGTCTCTCTCTCTGTCTCTCTCTCTGTCTCTCTCTTTGTCTCACTCTCTCTGTCTCTCACTCTGTCTCTCTCACTCTGTCTCTCTCACTCTGTCTCTCTCACTCTGTCTCTCTCTCTCTGTCTCTCTCTCTGTCTCTCTCTTTGTCCCACTCTCTGTCTCTCTCTCTGTCTCTCTCACTCTGTCTCTCTCTCACTCCCTCACTCTGTCTCTCTCTCTCTCTGTCTCTCTCTCTCTCTCTCTCTCTCTCTCTCTCTCTCTCTCTCTGTCTCTCTCTCCCTGTCTCTCTCTGTCTCTCTCTGTCTCTCTCTCCCTGTCTCTCTCTCTCTCTGTCTCTCTCACTCTCTGTCTCTCACTCCCTCTCTCTGTCTCTCTCTCTGTCTCTCTCTTTCATCTTTTTTTCTTTCTTTTTTTTTAACCAGTGTACCTCCCTTTAACCAAAGGTGCTTTAAATAATAAGGGTTTGTCCTTCTCTCTCTCTTTGTGCCTTGTATATGATATACAGGAATCTTGTCTGTGCACACGGGCCGGTTGTAGAACCGGGTTGAACTGTTAGACAGGAAGAGTGTGACATGGGGCAAGGCTGCGGAATGCTAATGACTTAATCCGTAAAGCAAGCATTCCATTCGGTGCACGGAAACCGGCGTGGCCGAGCTGCATCATAGAGAGAAACATCATAACATGCACAAAACATCATCCGTCTACGCAGACGCCGAGTCTCGAGCGTGTCGTCTCTCAACACGTCAGCGACGACCAAAAAGACCTGAAGCATCACCAGTTTATCCCCCAATCCACTCCTCCGTCGTTTCCCCTCTTTCTTCCTCTTCCTCTTCACGTGGACGCTTATTTTTTCCCGGATTGTAACAGACGTGATTTCTACTCTTTTAAATTTCTAGACGAATCTGTTTATCCTCTTCCTAAGCACATGAATATTTTATTACTGCCGCTTCACTTCTCCACTGTGTGTGTGTGTGTGTGTGTGTGTGTGTGTGTGTGCGTGCGTGCGTGCACAGTATATATATATTTTATTTAGATACAGAAAGTTGTCTTTGTGTCAATGAGATTTTCACTCACGGAATAATGCTCTTCATCTTCTTCTTCACCTTGATTACAGGGTTGTATTATGGGATGTATATGAAATTGCCATATTTAAGTATTTAATACCAGTCTCGGGATTTTCTTTATAGCATCATAGTTGATTGTCTATTATAAGAAATCATTTAACAGGAAGTAGACGCATAAGGAATATATTTATTACACATACTTTATATTTATAGTTTCTACATACAGCACAGTACACAGTATATTGCATATTAAATCGTCCTGGCCAGAAAATATAAGCAGATTTACTCATTTAAAAAGACAGGGGAAAAAACAACAAAGAAGTGGAAGTGTATTTTTCCATAAGGATTTGTCCGTGCTGCAGTACGTCTAAACTAAATGTGTAGAAACTAACGTGGTACTGGAGGGGAGGAGTCATCTCTCGTCAGTCTGCAGCGTATTAAATGCTGGAAATCTACCATCTTTTGCACTAGAAATGTTTTTGTTTTGTGTTTTATTCTGTCGGCTCCCGGTTTTCTCTGTAGGGACAAACTGTTATTTCTTCTTGCACTCGTTCAGAGTCGAGGAAGAAATCAGTCTATGCAGACGTTTTTTTATCGGCTCTTTCGGCTAACTCGGGCAGTGGTTCAGCAATTACTCCAGCTGTGTTTTCACAAAGTATTAAACATTGGCAGTAAAGTGGGACTCTAGCTACTTCCTTCTATATAATAAAATATAATGTAATGTAATATATATACGGCTCTTGTAAGGGACAACGCACTCAAAGATATTCTGCGTTTGCCTTCGTTCAGATTTGCGTGAATTTCTCTACTTTTCTGACACGGAGAAATCGTGCTTCAAGTCTGTCGAGGATAAATTTCCAAAACGATGTTCGAGGGTATTATTATTATTATTATTATTATTATTATTATTATTGATTCAGTGACGTGTGCTTTTTTCTGGCGTGGAAAGGAATGTAGCATTTTTACGGTTCAGAATATGCGGCGGCGAGTGCAGACGCGTGACCAAGAGCTTGGGGTGGAATTTTTAATACTCTATTTTTAAACTGCGTTTGAATCACCTGACCGACCGTTACACGGAGCCTAAAGATCATCAACAGGGTTTACTTGTTTGCATTTTGAACTCGCACTACACTCATTAGAAGTTCCAAGGTGAGCAGGACTTTAGCTGATTCACTGCTGTGGCTAATTACTTTTTTGTTTATATATATATATATAATTTCCTTTTTTTAAAAGCAACATCTAGCTTTTTTGTTCCTTCAATTTTTTAAGAGTTTTTAAATGGAATAATAATAACTTGTAACTATAAACCAGGGTAAAACATTCTGACATCTACAAAATGAAAACACTTGCATGTTTGTATTTAAATGCTCCACTGTATAAAATGTACATAACGTCTCTTTTAGGGTCAATTTTTATGGCAGTTTAACATTTGTATGAAGTTGTAAATAGAATGTTAATATTAGACTCGTCATTGCTGAACTTCTTCCTGTTTTATCGACACTGTACATCAGGATTTCCTCCAATCACATCCATTTTATGTGTTTGTTTTTTTTTAAAGATCTAAATCTTTATCCGTAGTGCAGTTTTATCATTGAGCTTCTTCTTAGAGAGGCTTTGTAAGTTTAATGTAATGCGGATCGTTGTGATATTGGGAGTTTTTCAGAATGAGATGTTGGACCCTTTAGCACGGCCGTAGCCGCCGTGTTTCCGCGATGTTTCTGACGTGTACGTTCAGCTGTTCTCTACGTGTTCGTGTCGTACTCAGTTTAGGAGTTACACAATGCAGATTATTTCTGCAGTCGGTTATAATCCAAATCAGTTTAAAGTATTGAAGAGATTGATCAGAGAAATTTACATATTATATAATGGATGCAATATGATTTACCATTTAAAGGTACTGTCATGAGCCTCGATTATCCTTAACTTGTAATTTAAAAACCATTTTTTTGTGAAGTGAGTATTACTGGATACTAATGGGTTTTCTGAGTCTTTGTATTTTGCTGTATTGAGAATAAAATCTATATATGATTATTGAACCTGTGTTTTCATTCTCCTGTAATACAGTAAATCCTGCTCACACACCGGACTCTCCATCACAAACCTTTCCCAGATCAAAGCCCTTAGAACAGGCAGATTTCCTATTTCTCTAACTTTACTAAAACCCCAATTCCAGGAAACAGTTGGGACGCTGTGTAAAATGTAAATACAAACAGAACGCAGTGATTTGTGACTCTCATGAACCCGTGTGTTATTCAGAATAAAACTGAAGAGTTCAAATGTTAAAACTGAGGAAATGGACCGTTTTAAGGAAATAAATGAGGTCGTTTTGAATTCGACGACCGCAACACGTCTCAAAAAGGTTGGGACGGGGCCACAAGAGCCTGGACAAGTAATAATAATAATAATAATTATCAATTTGTATAGCGCTTTTTTACAAAGGTACATTGTCTCAAAGCAGCTTTACAGAAATATCATTTTTACATTTACAAGCGACTTACTAATGAGATCACATTCACGCACCAATGGTAGCAGAGCTGCCAGCTTGCCATTGGGGGCAACTTAGGGTTCAGTGTCTTGCCCAAGGAC
>JAFFST010041682.1:24090-27909 GCA_022414735.1 Noturus placidus | reverse complement strand
GCCCAAACCCTTCATATGAACTGAAATGAAAACACACTGCTGGATATTTAATATGGATGAATTTTATTTAAATTAAATTAAAAGAATAAACACACACACACACACACACAAACACACAAACTATGGTGATTACGTCATGATTATGCAAGTTTAAATATAACTGCAGACTAAAAATACATATTTAGATTTTATAAATGAAATTTAATTAATTAAAATCAAAAATACTGTTAAGAAATACAAATCACCAGTTATATTTTTTCCTCTCTCTCCTTCTTCATGGACCATCTACTATGACAAGATAAAAGGGTAACCCTCTTTTCTTTTCTCTTCTCTTCTCTCCTCCTGCCTTTCTGTAAGTGCTTCATTTCTTCCTCACCCTTTCCCTGTCCTCTCAGTTCTCTCTACTTTCCCATCTTTATTTTGTCTTTCCTCCTCTGTTCATGGTGCCTGGCTCGTCTCTACGCTTTACTTCATCAGTCCGGCCAAATGACACAGAAAATGATGTTAACATTTAAAAATGATTCATAAAAAAGTTCTTCTGGCGAAACAATTCGAGTTTCTGTTCACCCTCATGACCTCCTGATCAGGATGAGTAAATCGACTGTGTGACAATTCACCTGTGAAAGGATCATCATAGTCAGTGTTTATTACACACATCAGGATTCAGATCTCAGCTACCTCACTACAGTATTTACATGAGATTTATGCAGGTGTGGGCGGAGACAATGCTGTGATCTAGACCGTCTCGGATTCTTCTGATCAAGAAAACCTCAGCGATGTGAACTACACGCAGGAGGATGTAATAATCTCAAGGGAGGGAACAGGAAATCACATGCATGTATACAATAAAGGAGGCGGAGAGAAGGAAGTGGAGTGGGTGTGTTTGAGCTTCCTCGCTGTCATTCTCGACCTCCGTTTCTGTTTGATTTCCTACCGTTCCATCTGACATTTTCGCTCAATCGGTTCGATCAAAGTCACAACAGCGCAAAGAACATCAGAGCGTTTCTCATCACATCTAAAGTGTCTAAATCAGACAATTGAAATGTTTTACTCGGTTCATCACACTGCTGTGTGAAGGGGAATGAGAGCTCTGAGCTTCCAGCATCGAGACTTGGCGTTAATCACAGGTATCAATCCTGCCAGGGGAACGTCGGAAAAATATCAACTGGTCATTAACTGTTTCTGTGTTATAAAATCCACAAAATACAGTGTATACACCGGCAGGAGTGTGTGCCATGTGAAGCTGTATACATGCCATACTATTGATCTGTTAAATGTTCTGTGAAACAAGTTAAGTCCTGATCTCACAGCTATGAAGAGTCAGGTTATAGATCGGACCTATTTGAACTGAGTGCTCCCATGACAATTTGCATGAAATCCTATGGAATAAAATAGACGCTCAGATCTCAGCTTTGGGTCATGATAGGAACACCAAATTTATGAGCTGGTTTTGTCTCCACCTTCCTAACATACTATGTGAATTTCAGGAAAATCGCGGAACGTAAATTTTTCACCCCCCAAAAAATGATAAGGTGTTAGTATTTTTTGAGTAAAAAAATGCGACTTTCTCCACTCTCCCCAATTCACTCTCTCCAAATTCACTCTGTACATTACTGAGACCAAGACAAACACAGGAGTGCACTTAGTTTCATCCAATAACACTCCAAAGCTGAGATTTGACCATATCCAGTAGACCAATGCATGGAATCCTATGCAATATTTTAAACGCTCAGATCTCAGCTTTGGATCATGATAGGAACACCAAATTTATGAGCTGGATTTGTCTCCACCTTCCTAACATACTGTGTAATTTCACGTAAATCGCAGCACGTCAAATTTTTCACCCCCCAACCCACCAAAAAAATGATAGTTAGCCTTGGTGTATTTTTTGAGTAAAAAAATGCGACTTTCTCCACTCTCCCCAAATTCACTCTGTACATTACTGAGACCAAGACAAACACAGGACTGCACTTAGTTTCATCCAATCACACTCGAAAGCTGAGATTTGACCATATCCAGTAGACCAATGCATGGAAACCTATGCAATATTTTAGACCCTCAGATCTCAGCTTTGGATCATGATAGGAACACCAAATTTATGAGCTGGTTGTGTCTCCACCTTCCTAACATACTGTGTGAATTTCAGGTAAATCGCAGAACGTCAAATTTTTCACCCCCCATCCCCCCAAAAAATGATAAGGGGTTAGCCTTGGTGTATTTTTTGGGTGAAAAACGTGACTTTCTTCACTTTTCACCACATTCACTCTGTACATTACTGAGACCAAGACAGTTGCATCCAATCACACTCGAAAGCTGAGACCCGAGGGTCTAATATATTCAATCTCTTTCCATATGTTGGTCATGCGAGCATTCAGTTCAAGTAGGACCGATCACTAAATTTCACTCTTCTTGGACATCTATACACAAAAGTATGATTTGTCTTGATGAGTAGATGCTGTTCTATACCTAACATGTCAGAGAATTCCACCGAAACTAGTGTAAAATTAAATGTAGAATTAGTGTTGTGCTCACTTTACATTTCCTAACATAGCACCCCCTACCCTCTTATGTGTGCCTGACCTAAGCTCTTTAGGGTGGTGCACCAGGTTCAATTTCTAGTTGTCTCTCGACTATTTTTGATGTCCTACTCCTATGCCTTCTCTGTTAATTTTATCCCGAATATATCAGAGTCAGAAACAAAATCCAAAGGGATATAATTAAGAAATAAGAGAGAGACATGAATCATAAAGGAATAACTTCATAAATTGCAATATATAAATTATCTAAAAAGGATCAATAGACAATTAACCACAAGGAATTAATAAACCAACACTCAATGTTGGGGGCAGGGGGTGGGGTTGTTTTCATTGTTTGTACTTTTTGATTTTGTTTTCCTTTGTTAGTATAAAAAGAAATAAACTGTGAATGATTGTTGCTGTGTGTCAGTCGGGTTGTTTCTCTCAAATGACCTAAATAAAACAATGCGAAAGGTACCTGAACTCGGTCTCTCTCTTGGTCAGCACTCACGATCCTCCGCTGCACTGTGCTCAATCATCCATGAATTACCGTCATCACCCGAGGAACACCCAACCTCATGGTGATTAGGTGCACTATCTGGTGTTCGCATCAATCTCCAGAGCTGCCCGAGGACCTGCGAGAGCTTCCAGAGGCTCAAAAGGGCGATCTGGTGCCGGTGCTTGACTCTCGCCGTGCCCCAGTAGAGCGATAAAGACTGAAACACAGCCACCAAAAGAAACTCTGCAGTGGACCTGTATGTTCACCTGTCACAGCAGGTAACCTTTACCCAGAAACACAAGAAATCCTGTTATAACGATAAGAATATAGCCAGCTCACTGCTCGCAGGTCGGGATTTCTCTTTTTGTCCCCTTTTTTTAAGACAAGATTTTCACTCCTAGCTCAACTTTGCTCTTCTTGTGATTCTCATCTCCCAACCTAAACTCCTAAAAACAATACTCACAACGATGTCGCAGGTGGGACAGATCAATTAACATTCAATACAATAAAAGACATCAAACTTGATGGCCAAGTCCACATTTCTCCCAAGTGCACTTACACCAAAATTTAATGATCGCAGGATTTCTTAAAGGGGCTCGTATCATATATTTCGTGTTATCACAAAAACAGAAGATAGGGAACATATTCTGTAAACACAGAGCCTTCAGCGCTGGAACATGATAGGACCTCGAAACGTGCTGCTTGATGTTCGTCTTGAGTTCCTTGATACTCGCTTGACACTGGACTCACTGTAATGTAGACCATGTAGTAGACTGGAGACTCCTTAAATTCCATAAAACAGAC
>JAFFST010041682.1:11590-19090 GCA_022414735.1 Noturus placidus | reverse complement strand
TAGAACACAACAGGCACCATCTGGTTATTAACACACGGCTCTGACTTCAAAGTGTTGGTGTGTGTTTTGAACAGAATCCGGTCCTGATGTTGGCGATTACACACACACACACACACACACACACACACACACACACACACACACACACACACACACAAGCATCTGTCATTAAAGCACACCAGCTTCACTTCTGCTGCGTTTCAATAACTCCATGTGAGTGCACTTCCCCAACACTCCTCCCTGTGGCTCTGCGCTGAGAGGCGTTAAATACACCTTATTAGAATTTGTATATGAAGAGAGACGCCCTGCTTGTGAAGAGACCTGACTAGCCTAGCAACTCAGCCCTACTTGGTTGTTATCTGACTGAAGAACCTGTCGACAGTTTGATTTAGGAATCACGTTGTTGTTAGTTAGAACTTTCTCTGCTTATTATTAGCGCTAAAAGACGAGGAGTGCTATTCGGCTAAACAAACACCTTCACATGGTGTGACTCTAGAACAGATGTTACTCTGGGCCGCTGTGTCTCAGTGGGTAGAGCGGGTCGTCCACTAATCCACTAATCGTAGGTTTGGTGGTTGGAATCCCGGCCCGGGTGATCCCATGCCGAAGTGTCCTTGGGCAAGACACTGAACCCTAAGTTGCCCCCGATGGCAAGCTAGCACCTTGCATGCAGCTCTGCTACCATTGGTGTGTGAGTGTGTCTCATTTGTAAGTCGCTTTGGATAAAAGTGTCTGCTAAATGAATAAATGTAATGTAAATGTAATCTAGAACAGTCTTATGGCTTAGTGTCCTGTCGGCGGCTAAATGATGCTAATCGGCGATCTGACCTACAGCGACCGGACATACAGTACATACACAGCTCATCCACACTCAGTGTTTATAGTAGACAGACACTGAAGGCACGTCTCTTCATGATTAGAACTCTGCTGTATGTAAAGTAAAACTGAAACAGTTGATAAACATGTCCGTAATAGGCAACTCCTCACTAAAGAAGTGACCTAGATATCTAGCATTAGCTAGCTAGTTTCTTTACATAGATTTAGATTTTAAGCGAGTTACATAGGTTTGTTAAAGCAATATAAATTCAGAGTGTTTGCTAACTAGCAAGCTAATCATGTTGAATTCTTACTTGGTTTATTGATTATGATCGTTAGCTTATCATTGACCAGTTTACTGAAGATTAGATCGAATGACTCAAAGAATGACTTTTTGTCCAGCTATAGCTACAGTTAATGTTGTGGAATGTCCATGACACAAGTTCCTGTTTTCACTCCGCAGCTATAAACAATCATTCCCTTCCCAATCCGCCTGACTTTCTCTCTCTCTGAAAGTTCATAAGACGAAGTTAACGAAAACGTTCTGTAACCGACAGGGAAACAGTAACGCCTAGACTCAGGGGTTAAATTGATAACATTGACGCGAGTCTGGTCCTCGTCACTCTGCTCAGGTCTCGTTTATGTCTATAAATATTGAACAAATAAAAATACTGGTTTAAGCCATGGGCTCTGGATACCTGTTCAGAGAACTGCGGTACAGTCCAGAATGCTTGTTTGTGATTGGATGGTCTTCACCAATGCAGCTTGACTCCACCCATGTCGCAGTCTGAAATCAGTAAGCACACAGCACAGCCAGATAATTCTCCTGGTTAATCCATTATATGTTCTGGGCTGGAGCTATGTGTACGTGGGTGGGAATGGAGAACCAGCTCATGGAACCAATCCAATTCAACTTCAAGACTTAACTATGAGCGACCTGATCGTGACAGATTTGGACAAATCTTACCTACGTCACCGTTAATAGACTACACTTCTGAGCAAATATATCGGAAGAACGATTCAAGGACACGATGCTAGAGACAAAAAAGTCTACCGTACCGGACAAAGTGGACAGGAACAAATCAAATGGACCAAGTGCTGATTTAAGAAATATGATGTCCTGAATGAATGTGATGTGGTAATCGGACTCCGGAACACTAAATCGCCTGGAAGCACGAGATCTGTTTCAGCAAATGGAATATCCTGTGTGGAATTGTGCCCTAAATAGCCAACACAGCTAGACTCACGGGTTAAAAACAAACAAGTGCAGTTTCCTGTTTCCTGTTAGAGGGGAAGCGTAATCACGTTACGCGAGCTGGATTTAGCTCATGGACTCCTAACATGGTTTCAGCTGTCCATATCGCTGATATCGCTAGCGGCTCTCGCACTTGATATGACTCTATATTCTGTATAGTATATAAAGTATAAACGTGAAGAACGTTAAATCAAAGCGATTAATGAGGAGTATCTGAGCTCTCAGAGTTTCCTAATGCTTTCTAAGTGTACTTCCAGCCCTTAAAGACTGTAATTCAGTTACAGAGGTTTGAATAACGCTCCGTCAGCAGAGAGAGAAGTGCTGATGATTCTCCGGAGCCATGCATTACTGAGGGAGTGTCTATCGTGCAGGCCGCGTGGCTGTGTTCCAATCCACATGCTGGATTTCCAACGTTCCGGTTTCATGACTCAGAACAAGAAAACCACGGACTGTTCTCCAGGCATCTAGAAACAAAAAGTCAACTCTAGAAGAAAACAAAGCACTGAATGATGATGGAAATGAGTTTATGATGGAGTTTAGATTTACATGCAAGTAAACGGAAAGGAAAAACGATCCGGTATTGTATTGAACCTTTCGAGTTCTCGTCCTGCAGTACACGTGCGATACTGAACTGGGGACGGCGGTGTTGTGAGGTGGCGATGCTTCACGTATTTGATTATGGTTCTGCATAATTATGGATAAAGTTAGCTAGCTAATATAGCACAACCTCATGGCATACAATCTGTACTGTATCTATCTTATATAGAGGACTTGCTAATCATCAACTGGATATCCACTTACTTCAGTTTCTGTAATAAACTGAACTGTTCCTTGCTGCTGAGGTGAAACTTTCTCCTGGAAACGTCGAGTAATACCGCTCTAACACCACATACACTTCAGTAGCACTGCAATAACAGAGCATAAAGAATCATGCACTGATATTTACTTAAATATGAACTAACCAAGAGCTAGAGAGAGAGGGGGAGAGAGAGGGGAGAGAGCACGAGAGAGAGAGAGCAAGGGGGAGAGAGAGAGGGGAGAGAGAGAGAGTGAGAGAGAGGAGAGAGGGGGGAGAGCGAGAGCGACAGAGAGAGGGGAGAGAGAGAGAGTGTGTGTGTAAGAGAGAGAGAGTGAAAGAGAGAGTGTGAGAGTGTGAGAGAGAGATAGAGAGAGATAGAGAGAGAGAGAGAGAGAGAGAGAGAGAGACACAGGATTATCTATGCATTGAAATCTACTGATCAGGTTGTTGAGCTCCTTCGTTCCATCAGAATGAGAAATGTTTATAAAAACTCAGAATCCTGATATTAATATTTTCCCATTTCTCTAACTCCAGTGTGAGAATAATAATGAGACGCGTTTAAAACTGTGTGTGTCTCATAAATAACGCATCAGAACACTAAACACAGTTTAATAGTGTGGGAAGTCATCCATGCACCCCTGTAGGCCCGTGTGTGTGTGTGTGTGTGTGTGTGTATGTGTGTGTATGTGTGTGTGTTGTGTGTATGTGTGTGTGTGTGTGTGTGTGTGTGTGTGTGTGTATGTGTGTGTATGTGTGTGTGTGTGTGTGTGTGTGTGTGTGTGTGTGTGTGTGTGTGTGTATGTGTGTGTGTGTTTGAATAATGACTGATGCTGATGTTTCTAATCCATCTCAGATCAGATCTGCTCCAGCAGCCGGTGTGTTTCACAGCGCAGGGTTTTTCTCGCCGAGTCGGAGGAACAGATGCAGGTGAATATGTGGAGTTCTCAGCAGAAAGCAGCTCTCCTACTTGATATCACACGAATATAAACACAAAGCCCAGAGTCTGAGAGTGTAACGTACAGGTTATTGATACGGATCTCATGAGACTGATTCCCCTCGTTCCCGTCTCATGAGGAAACGCAGTAATCCGGACAGGATTAAATTGGAATGAGTGTCGATATGAGGAGGCATGAATTCACTCCAACAGGAACTCGTTACCGCACTGTGAGCTGGGTAATGTGCAGCGCAAGGAGGGGATTAGAGAAGAAGACCTCGGCACAGCTCAGGATATAATGAGCTCAGGATTGCGCTTATTAAAAACGTTATGGGACGCACACAGGAAGTGGAACTGAAGAAGAATGGACAATAAGGACTTGATCAGAGCGTTTAGGAACACTTGGTTAGAAATCGTTTTATAGGCACGGATGAGTCCTGGAGTTTTCTGCTTGAGTTTCTGTCAGTGAACTTCGAGACAAACGAGTCTGAAATGTCAGAAGTGTGAACCTGTGAAGACTCTCTGTACCTGCGAGTCACACCACCATGACGCCGAGCGCCTCCGAAAGAGCAGCACTGACGTGTGAGGGCATTAATGGCATCCTCACACTTCATAATAAATCATCCCATGAGCTTCCTCCTCCTCCTCCTCCTTCTGCTCCTCCTCCTCATCCTACTCCTCTACCTTCTCCTCCTCCTCCTCCTTCTGCTCCTCCTCATCCTACTCCTCCTCCTTCTCTTTCTCCACCTTCTTATTCTCCTCCTCCTCTTTCACCTTCTCATTCTCCACCTGTGTGAGAGTGTGTGTGTGAGAGAGAGCAGGAGAAAGAGTGTGAGAGAGAGCAAGAGAGAGAGAGAGAAAGAGAGAGAGAGGGACAGAGAGAGAGACAGAGAGAGAGAGAGACAGAGAGATAAAGAGAGAGACAGAGAGAGAGAGAGAGAGAGACAGAGAGAGAGACAGAGAAAGCGAGAGAGACAGAGAGAGAGAGAGAGAGAGCAAGAGAGCAAGAGACAGAGCGAGAGAGAGAGAACGAGAGCAAGAGAGAGAGAGAGAGAGAGAGAGAGAGAGAGAGAGAGAGAGAGAGAGAGAGAGAGGGAGAGGGAGAGCGAGAGCGAGACAGAGAGCGAGAGCGAGAGAGAGAGAGATAGAGAGAGAGGGAGAGCGAGAGAGAGAGAGATAGAGAGAGAGGGAGAGAGATGATTCAATAAGAGTGACAGTGAGATATCGAGGATTAGAGAAGGGTAGAGGGAGACCGGATGAATAAAAGAGTGTTGATAAGCAGTGAATTATTCGTATGCAGAATCACTTTTTCACGAGAGTTCACTTGGACGCGGACCGAGACCCGAGTGTGATGGGTCTGTTCTCACCTGCGTACAGAACCATACGGAGGATGAGAACACACCTGGGTTCCACTCAAACGCACTGAACACTGCGTATGTGAAAGAACCTTCAGAGGCCATTTGAAGCCTTTCAAAACAAAATCTTAAAAAACAAACATATCTCAATCAGTCTTATCTTGTGGCACATTAACATAAGATATTTATGCAAATGTCTTCATATAATTAAATGCGCATACATTTGCATACTCATTAAAAGCAGAACTCTAGTCTTTGGATGAAGTTAGAAACAGAACGTTCATTTCAGTCTCCACAGAGTCTGTAAACAAGTACAAAGTGTCAGTGTGTATATATACACATATATCTGTGTGTGTGTGTGTGTGTGTGTGTGTGTGTGTGTGTGTGTGTGTATTTCTGCTGTATATCTCAATTTCTTCTCTGCAGTGAGCACGCCCTTTCTTTCAATCACAAAGAAAGAGCAGAGTGACATCTCCGACCTTTTCCAATTATCCATCACTTCTTGTTTTTCTGCAGGACTTTTTTTCTTTTCAAGGATAAAACAGAGCTGTCAGCTTTCAGGAATTAACCCAACAAGCATCATAGAGAGTGAGAGAGAGCGAGAGAGAGCAAGTGAGAGCAAGAGAGAGAGAGAGCGAGAGCACGAGAGAGTGAAAGCAAGTGAGAGCAAGAGAGAGCGAGAGCGAGTGAGAGAGAGCGAGTGAGAGTGAGAGAGAGAGAGCGAGAGAGAGTGAGAGAGAGCGAGAGCACGAGAGAGTGAGAGCGAGTGAGAGCAAGAGAGAGCGAGAGCGAGTGAGAGAGAGCGAGAGAGAGTGAGAGAGAGCGAGAGCACGAGAGAGAGAGTGAGAGTGAAAGAGTGAGAGAGAGCGAGCGAGAGCGAGACAGAGTGAGAGAGTGAGAGAGTGAGAGAGTGAGAGAGCGAGCGAGTGAGAGAGTGAGAGAGTGAGAGTGAGCATCTTGTTCCTCTTCATACAGAGATACTCAGCAGACTGGAAGTAAATCAGCTATATAAGCAGGTTCTGTATGGATCCAGGTTTAACAGAAGAATCAACACCACAATACATTTAGAAAACACACACACACACACAAACACACACACACACACACACACACACACACACACACACACACACACACACACACACCCCTTTGGTCTACACCTCTACACTCTAATGAATTATTAAATCATTTCCTCTACAAAGTACAAGCTCTACTGTAGACCTACACGGAGAACCGCAGAACGTTCTCCACAACACGGAATCTCTACTTCCTGATCAGGTAGCTGTCCATCCAAATCTCACTAGCCAATGAGAGTAAATGGCTGTTAAGCCCCACCCACACGTGAGATTTGTCCCAGAATATCGAACGTACTTTACTAAGCGTGAATAAAACCTCTGACAGCGTGTCCATGAACCACAGACGAAGCTTAGAGAACTGATAAAGAACGCTCTTCATCTGGCGCCCGCGTTAAAGCTCTAACGCCGACTTTCACAATCTTCTTCTTCTTGCTCATTGGATATTGATTTTGTGTTTCTTGAGAAGTTACGCTCGATACTTTCGGTGCGATTTAAACTCCATGGTTCCTCCCCTTGTGATCTTCTTTCACGCCCTTCCATTTTTAAAGATGTTTCAGCTAGCCAACGCGGTCCTTTCCGTTCCGTCTTCCCTCACGTTTACTTCACTCACTGCACAAGGTCACGACACAGTGTCAGAATATTCGTCCTTTTCATTCATTTCATTGTTTTTTAACATGTGGAAAATATATATTATTACTCGGGTCTGCATTCTGAGTCAAGGTTTCTTCCTGATGATTTCTCAGGAGGTTTTCCCTTCACAACTGATGCCTCTGGCGTCTTCATCGTAGATCTCAGTCTACACGGTGCATTTGAATAAATCTCAATCAGCGCTCTGAGAGTGTTGTGAAGAAGTCCATGGAACCTTGGGTCCATGGAAACGAAGCAGGACAGATACATATAGAAATGTATAATCCTGTCTTCCACAGAGTTTACAGAGCTCCTGCATTTTAAAGATTAAAATGTCTGTCTCTTAAATTCTGAAGGATTTTAGGAACACAGATAAATCACTAAAGGTGAAGCTGCTATATAAATAGATCAGTACTGTGTATCTACGGACGTGTGGTTTATATATCGACTGGTTAAATGGTCCGTCGGTGTGTGTGAGGAAACACTGGACATCTTGGACAGAAGTGTTTCCTGCTACTCAAACTTACATTGACATTTACATTTATTCATTTAGCGGACGCTTTTATCCGAAGCGACTTACAAATGAGACACACTCACACACCAATGGTAGCAGAGCTGCATGCAAGGTGCTAGCTTGC
>JAFFST010041682.1:5000-11545 GCA_022414735.1 Noturus placidus | reverse complement strand
CTCTCTCTCTCTCGGCATGGGATCACCCGGGCCGGGATTCCAACCACCAACCCTACGATTAGTGGATTAGTGGACAACCCGCTCTACCCACTGAGACACAGCCGCCCTTGCGGTCTCGTTCTTGTTGTCTCTTGCTGTCTCATTTTCGTTTCTATCAACAGACACGGATCAAGTCATGTGAGGATATTTGCTTCGACTTCATGCCATAGGGTCGATTGAGTGATTTCTTATTTTCCTGTTCCTGAGTGAAATAAAGCCAATAACGAATCTCATCACTGCACACCTCAAAGCTGCTCAGTCAGAGATGCTATGCTAACATATGCAGATTAGCTACATTTACATACTACACATTTATATAACATACGCAGTTTAGCGTACACTTTTTTTTGTTAAAGGTTTCCTCATGACGGTCACATGATTCTCTAACGCTCACTACACAACTCTTAATGTTACTCTCGAGGTGTTTGACATAACAACTAATGACACTATCACCACCTACTGACCAAGGGTCCTCACATTATCCTCACAAATTTCAAATCGTTTGTGTGTGTGTGTGTGTGTGTGTGTGTGTGTGTGTGTGTAGACAGAGATCAATGTAAAAAATGCTGTTCATGTGGAGGGGTAAAAACTGGGCGGAGCCTCGGTCAGAGTTGTATTTCCTGATATAAAGAGAAGATCTGGGCAAACAGAAGTAACTTTCTTAACAAGTGGATATGAACTGAATTTGTTTGGAGGCGAACACACTCGGAAAAGCGTTCCAATTCTCCATTGTTAATTAGACAGAAATATTTTTACTCATCATTACTGCAGTTGTCACTTTAATAAATATCCTCCAGTGAGTATCTTACATAAGGTGTCTGAGAAAGCACTTTTTTCCCCCTGCAGCTCCAGAAAATGGGTCAGAATACACGTTATACAGCATTTCATTTATCTCCATAAACTAGAGCTCAGGACACCGATCCTCAGAGTAGGACACAGTGCTGGAGCTGGACGTGATTAATACCCAGCTTCAGTCTCAGTGCAGGTGTTTGTAATTACAGGAAGCAAAGGTGAAGTCTTTGGGACCAGAGGAAGTGGATTGTCTCTAAATCACACAACACTACTCACTAAACTTAGATCACCACCTTCCATTCAAAGAGAAATATAGGGCTCCAGATTGCAGGATGCATGGAGAGTAGAGGTGTGTGTTTTCAAAGATGTTGCAAGTGACGATGTAGAGCAATAAATCCAAACAATTGGCTCAAACGTTTCCTCGGGCTGATCTTAAGGCTGGACAGGCCACGCCCACAAGTGACATCAGTAGTGGTTGTCAGGTTAAGCATAAACTCCTCTGTCTTGAAGACGCCAGAAAACTCATACCTACAGCGTTACAAAGCTCTGACACTGGAGACTCCTTCCATAAAGCTTCAATAAGCATTCTCTCGCAGAAAATGTGAACATATCAACGCATGTTTTTAAAATTCATTTATTAGTAGAGGATTTATTCATATACCATTGTTCACTGTGAATGAGCTGTTACTATCGAAACGGGCCTGAAAGGTCTGACCGGTCACTTCTGATGACTAAACGGCATAATATATGTTATTTATAAAAGCATCTCCTGCACCATTTGACATCAAAGCCTCGTCACTCATGATCTGATACCTGAAATGCCTCCTGGGGTGATGCAATCAGGACCTGTTCTCCGGCAAGCCCTGTGCAGCCCACTCTGTTCGAGACAGTAGGACTCAGCAAGCCGCTTATTAGCCCTGCTCCCTCATTACGCCTCTGCTGTGTGGAGGATCAGGGCCTCGAGTCAGCACTATGACTCTGTGGTCAATACAAAGCTGTGTTCAAACACGCGAGTGTTGACAGTACAGCTGCAATTAACGAACACAAACCCAAGCGTGTGTGTCGTGCCGTGCCAGATCTCCTGCAGGGTGTTTACTGATGCTCACGGTTTGAACAGAAGAGTTGGGAGGAAAATGAGACATACTCACAGTGTCTCCTTAACCCCGAACACATGTAGTTATGCACTGGATCTATGAAGCTAAAGTTCTCATGAGAGCTTATCACTTCGAGTTAAGCCTCAGTGTTCAACCGAGTGTTTTATTTATTTATTTATTTATTTAGTTATAGAGCAATGTGTTAGGAATAAAACACAGCAGGAAGATCAAGTTACTGTTTCCTATAACTGCAGGTCCCCAGAGTGTTTTATTGCTCTTATACCACAGTAATTGACTGCTTTAAAAAAATAACAACAACAACAACAACAAAGTCTTTGCTGTTTTTTTGTAGAATTAATGTAGATTCTCTACCGGCTGTGTCTCAGTGGGTAGAGCGGGTTGTCCACTAATCCACTAATCGTAGGGGTTGGTGGTTCGAATCCCGGCCCGGGTGATCCCATGCCGAAGTGTCCTTGGGCAAGACACTATGGCAAGCTAGCACCTTGCATGCAGCTCTGCTACCATTGGTGTGTGTGTGTGTGTGTCTCATTTGTAAGTCGCTTTGGATAAAAGCGTCTGCTAAATGTAATGTAAATGTAGATTCAATTACATTCCCACATCTTGACATTTCCTTGGAGATCTCTTCATGGGACTCTGCGCGAGACTTTGTGGTAGTCCTGGACCACTGACTGTCCTTCTCTCCTCACATCACATCACTAACCAGGTTTAATCCTCACCAGGGTTTGATTGTACTCTTAGATCCTGCTAGCAACCGGATACGCTTTTACGGAGACTTCAAACCGGCTTAGATCGAGGATCTTCATCATATAACCTGACATGAAGAACACACACGGTCTGTTATTGATTTCAGCTAAGGTTCTGGTGGGATCTCAGACAGAGTGATGAGTAATCACATGAAAAGACACGCTGAAATCTCTCAGTCTAAAACATGAGAGATTTCGTTTACACCTTATTTCTATTTCCTGTCCATTGATATTCCTCGGCTTGGGATGGAGATGGATGTGTTTCTTTTGCACTAAAGCCAGACTCATGCTTTTATCTGACACATGGCCCCCACTGCTTCCTGTGAGCCAGGCTCATCGCTACCTCGGGACTGAGTCGCTCGGAAATTATTCACCCTCTATGCCTTATTGCTCAGAAATGAAGCCGTCTGGGTCCAAATGCATGTTAGAAACAGGAAATAAGAGCATCTACATGACTGCGATGTCTGTCCGCTCTTCTCTCACATCATCACCCTGAAGACAGATTCTGAAGCCTCATCTTTTCTCTGATACAGACACGAAAAGCGACAGAGAGCCTGGAGATGGTGATGGAGATGAGAATCCTGGATAAGCTCTCACTCTCACACAGCACGAGCAATTCCTCCCAATCTCTGCATGAAGAAATTCAAGCGCCGATGAGCTGATCAGCATGAGATCTCCTTCCAACTGACTACTTAACTCCTCCATAAACTGTTTATCCATCCATCCTTTTGCTCATGAGCCTGCAGTCAGATAGATATTTTTTCTAAGGCAGTGGTGTCTCAACGGTTAAGGCTCTGGAATACTGATCAGAAGGTCAGAGGTTCAAGCCCAAGCTACCACGGTCAGGTCCTTCACCACCCTCTCTGCTCCAGGAGCGCCGTACCACGTCTGAGCCTGCGCTCTGACCCCAACTTCCTAACAAGCCAGGAAATATGAAGAAAGAATTTCACTCTGCTGTAATGTATACGTGATCAGTAAAGGCGTTTACACATACCTGTGCGTATATGTGTTCTGTGACTCTTACTGGCATATCCTCTGCGTTCTTATCACCTCGAAAACGCAACAAGGCGTGAATCCTAACAGACTAAAGACAGATCTGATAGAGACACTAATCAAGGGAAACAAAACAGGTGATCGTGATAATGAAGCGCGTGACAAGGTCATGTGATTAGCTGTAGTCTGCGAGGGATGATGGGAAATGAAGTTCATGTCGGCCATCTTGTTTTGGATATATCTCATAAACTACACAGACACGCTCACCTTTCGTTAAACAGCACAATGTACATAGGGGTTCATTATAGCGTCGATGTCATTTATGTTTGTTTACTCTGTGTGTACTTTCGGAGGATTTCTGTTCCTTATTTTCTCCCAGACAGCTTCTGAAGCCTAAATGCACTATTTATGGAAATAAAAACAAAAGTACACAGTTCTGATCTCTCCTTTATTATGTGTGTACTGTACAGAGAAACCACAAATGAATGACATCTCCTCCTGTCCTGCAGATGTCTGAAAGCATAACGTTACAGCTCTACAAAGCTCTGACACTGGAGACTCCTTCCATAGCGTGAAATAAACTCCTCTGTTCCTAAAAGACAACTTCACTACAAGCCGTGTATGTGCTGTGTCTATACTGTAGTACATGTCCCCGTGAAAGAGCGGTTACTAACTTACAGCCTTATAACATATAATAGATTCATTTTTTTTTGTTACATATAATTTGCCCATGTCTACACAGGTCTCAGGTCAGCATTCGTCAAATGTCTGTCATCTTTTCTTCTATCATAGCTTTGCTGAATGTGTTTATCATAACACACACACACACACACACACACACACACACACACACACACACACATGCGAGCTTCTCCTTCTCAGAGTGATGGTTCAATAAGCCGTGTTATTGGAGCTTTCAGACTGACACTGGATTATTTTTGCAGCTGTAATCTACTGGAAAAAGATAAACATCTGCAGAAGGGAAAATTCACCCGGTCGATCACCAGAACTTCATTAAACGCACACATACTGTACACACATTATACAACACACACATACTGTACGTGTATTTATATAAAAATATTACAGATGGAACAGTAGGATTCATTCCTGGGGCTATAACTTGAAATTACTGTGTGTGTGTGTGTGTGTGTGTGTGTGTGTGTGTGTGTGCACCGTCTCATTTTAAAACAGGATGGTATTCAATGCCTTCCAGCAGTACTGTCACGACACGGGACTCGAGGAGGATGTGCTTGCAAATTGAATTGAAATAAAACAAAAGTATTAACACAAATGATGAAACACACAAACTGTGGACTCGAGGCAGAGACACAAGACAACAGAACAACGGAAAAAGAAGACAAAACAGACCACCGGTGTAGAGCAGACGGTGCCTATAAATACCCGTAAGTGCTCGTTAACATGAATAAAGTTCAGGTGATCGTGTGACATGATGGTGTGTTGCAGTGGCTGCTGGGAACTGTAGTCCAGAGCTCCTTCTCTGAAGTACCATGTGAGTGTGAGGGGAGACTGTAAAGGACTCGCCCTGACCCATCACTATTTCATCTTACTTCTTTAGAAAAGGCCTTGATCTGTGGCTGTAACGCATGGACACTATGCTAAACTCCGGACTCCAGGCTCCAGGCTCCAGGCTCCAGACTCCAGACTTCAGCCAGGCTCCAGACTTCAGCCAGGCTCCAGACTCCAGGCTCCAGACTCCAGGCTCCAGACTCCAGGCTCCAGACTCCAGGCTCCAGACTCCAGGCTCCAGGCTCCAGGCTCAAGGTTCCAGACTCCAGACTCCAGACTCCAGACTCCAGACTCCAGACTCCAGCCAGACTCCAGACTCCAGGCTCCAGACTCCAGGCTCCAGGCTCAAGGTTCCAGACTCCAGGTTCCAGGCTCCAGGCTCCAGGCTCCAGGCTCCAGGCTCCAGGCTCCAGGCTCCAGACTCCAGGCTCCAGACTCCAGGCTCCAGGCTCCAGACTCCAGGCCGCCGATTGGCCGCATTGTTGGCTTTGTCCCACATGGGATTAGATCATTAAAACGAGTCCATCACTGTCTGTGGCACTGAGTCAGATCACATCTCTTCACACAACCTGACGGGATCCTTCTCGGATTGCCACAGCCGTGAGAAATACAAACTACCGATGAGCGGACACAGGAAACCCAGAACGTGTGTGTGACACATTAAGAATACACTGTAAACAAACTAGATGTGGAAAGTACCGTACTAAACGTACTGTTGTTACAGTACATGAGCACATCATTCACAATAAAACATTCAGCTGTGTAACATTTATTACCTTCAACAATTACATTTCAGACCGAACCAAAAACCAAAAGCCTGACAAAACTCTCCACTTCAGATGACGAGGGCTCAGCAGCAGTGTTGGTACCAGATGTGCTGGTTTGAGTATTTCAGAAACCGCTGATCTGGGATTTTCCCACACAACTATCTCTAGAGTTTACACAGAATGGTGCAAAAACCCTCGTGAGATGAAATTCTGAGAAAGTTCACGAGAGAACAGCCAGAACTGACAGGACGGCTACGCTAACTCGCTATCATGGGACACATTCACCTACACTGGACAGATGAAGAAAACATCACCGAAACATCTGGGGCTGCAGAAGCAGAAGTACTGGAGCAGGTTCTCCAGGAGCCTAGAATAACCAACATGCTCTGATAAACGGGTTCTTCAAGGGTTCTTTCGATAATTAAGAGATCTCAGCTCCGAGAAAGAAAGCCTTCTAAAACATAACGACGATAAACCTGAGAGAACTTAAACGCATTAATTATTAATCACTACTATTTATTATTAATTAACTATTCATCTATTAATTCGGAGATATCATATTAATA
>JAFFST010041681.1:0-17408 GCA_022414735.1 Noturus placidus | reverse complement strand
ATGTGGATTTTGTGGTGTTGGTGAAGTACTTGATGTGTATTTTGTGGTGTTGGTGAAGTGGTTGATGTGGATTTTGTGGTGTTGGTGAAGTGGTTGATGTGGATTTTGTGGTGTTGGTGAAGTGGTTGATGTGGATTTTGTGGTGTTGGTGAAGTGGTTGATGTGTATTTTGTGGTGTTGGTGAAGTGGTTGATGTGGATTTTGTGGTGTTGGTGAAGTGGTTGATGTGGATTTTGTGGTGTTGGTGAAGTGGTTGATGTGGATTTTGTGGTGTTGGTGAAGTGGTTGATGTGTATTTTGTGGTGTTGGTGAAGTGGTTGATGTGGATTTTGTGTTGTTGGTGAAGTAGTTATTGTTGGAGTTTTGTGGTGTTGGTGGAGTCATTGGTGTTAGTGGGGTTGTTGGGGTTTCAGCTTTAGTCATGTTGGTGGAGTTGTGATTTTTATTGTTGTGTTTTGTATTCTTTAGTGTTGTGTTTTTGGTAGCATTGATGGAGTTATTCGTTGTGGCGTTGCTGGGGTTGTTGGTGTAGTTTTGGTGTTAGTGGCATTGGTGGAGTTGTTGGTGCTGGTGTTGATTGGATTGTTGGTGTTAGTGGTGTTGATGATGTTAGTGGAGTTCTTGGTGTTAGTAAAATTCTTAGTGTTTTGGGGGTGTTAATTGATGATGTGGTTTTGGTGGTGTTAGCGGAGTTGTTGGTATTGTGGTTTGGTGGTGTTAGCGGAGTTGTTGGTATTGTGGTTTGGTGGTGTTAGTGGGGGTTGTTGTGCCGTTGTGTTAGTGGTGTTGACATTAGTGAAGTTAGTGTTAGGACTTAGTGTTAGTAGACTTGTTGGTGTGGTATTTGTGATGTTTGTAGAGTTGTTGGTATTGTAGTTTTAGTGATGTTAGTGGTGTTGATGTTAGTGGAGTTCTTGTTGTTAGTGGACTATTTGGTGTGATTTTGGTGATGTTAGTAGGGTTGTTTTTGTTGTGGTTTTTGTGGTGTTAGTGGAGTTATTGGTGTTATGCGTTTGGTGATGTTAGTAGGGTTGTTGGTGTTGTAGTTTTGGTGGTTAGTGGAGTTATTGGTGTTATGTGTTTGGTGATGTTAGTAGGGTTGTTGGTGTTGTAGTTTTGGTGGTTAGTGGAGTTATTGGTGTTATGCGTTTGGTGATGTTAGTAGGGTTGTTGGTGTTGTGCTTTTGGTGGTATTAGTGGAGTTATTGGTGTTGTGGTTTTAGTGATGTTAGTGGGGTTGTTTGTGGTTAGTGTGGTTTGATGTGTTGGTGGTATAGGTGGAGTTGATA
Source organism: Noturus placidus (assembly GCA_022414735.1). NCBI lineage: Eukaryota > Metazoa > Chordata > Actinopteri > Siluriformes > Ictaluridae > Noturus > Noturus placidus. The sequence goes on along the minus strand of JAFFST010041681.1, from coordinate 16,119 downwards.
GTGTTGCTGCACTTATTGCTGTTGTGATATTGGTGGTGTTCACGGTGCTGTGGTTTTGGTGGTGTTGGTTAAGTTGTTAGTGTTGTGATTTGGCTGGTGTTGGTGGAGTTCTTGATGTTTGCTTGCTGTTGTTTTTTTTTATTAGTGTTTGGTTAACACTCGCCCACTTTGTCTTGTCGAAGGATAACAATCTAAAACAGCACAGTCTAAAAAACACACCAGTCAAGATAATGTAATATTCAGTATAACATTGATATCATTTCAGCTTTTTAAAATAAAAATGTTTCACAGATGATCTCTCAGTGGTCTATGTTGGGTTGGAGATGGTGGTACAACATGAGGGAAACAGATGACACACTAACAGAATCATTTCACACTTGAATGCACTTGCTTCCAGACACACACACACACACACACACAGTCCTCTCGGATACATGCACCCCTGAGATTGAAATATCCCCCACTCTTTCAGATCAAATGTTCACTGGAACATCTTTCTCTCTTTCTTTGTGTCTCCTTTCTCTCCCTCAATCAAAACAAACACCACCATCAAGCTTCATGAGTCACAAAGGGCATCGCATAGAGAGAATGTCAATGATGACACAAGTCAATCATGCACACGCAAATACACACACTCTCTCAGACAGATGTTTAGTAGAGCTTTGGGCAGCTGGTTTCATTCTGAATGGAGTTAATCACACATGCAAATTACAATCAAGAGACCATCTGCCTTTTATAGAAACGCTGATCGCACCATTGAATACCTGCCAAATATTTACGCCGCTAAAGGCAAGAAGCCGTGCAGAGAGATCTGCAACATTCTGCACATAAACCATGAGGGTTAAAATACAAAACACAACAGACAATCAAAGCTCAGAATTTACCATCGCACCTACATTCTCAACCCAGAAAAGCTTTCTCCACAAAACATCAACATTCACCAAAACACATTCTTCATCCAGCACCTACAAAATCCCACAGTTAATCCATCACCTACAAAAACCAACAACACACACGTTCTCTATACAACACCAGCATTCACCAACACTTACCTATAATCACTATACAAGACCAACATTTAGGGGTACATGGTGGCTTAGTGGTTAGCACGTCCGCCTCACACCTCCAGGGTCCGAGGTTCGAGTCCCACCAGGGCCATGTGTGTGCGGAGTTTGCATGTTCTCCCCGTGTGTCGGGGTTTCCTCCGGGTACTCCGGTTTCCTCCCCCAAAGACATGCATGGTAGACTGATTGGCGTGTCCGTAGTGTATGAATGTATGTGTGAGTGTGTATGTGATTGTGCCCTGCGATGGACTGGCACTCTGTTTCCCCGTGAACCTGAAAAGGAGTAAGCGGTTGAAGATGGATGGATGGATGGAAGACCTACATTTACTAATAAATATCAACATTCACTAAGAAACACCACTATATATAACACAAACACATTCTCCTTAAAGCACCAACATTCACTAATAAACATCAACAGTCTCATTAAAAACAAGCATTAAGCAAAACACACCATAATTCTCCACAAAACACCAAGATTCGCCAACACACACAAACTTTCTCCACAAAAACATTCTTGATAAAACATAAACATTGCAATACCAGCAATGTTAACAGCACAATCAAAACCAACAGTACAATACCTCCAACAGTACAATCAACATCACCACCCACCACTCCAAAACTGCAATATCATTAACATTAACAGCACAATCAACACCACAAACCACCATACCAGCATTACAATACCACCACAACAATAACAACTCCAACAGCACAATCAACACCACAAACCACCATACCAGCATTACAATACCACCACCAACAATAACAACTGCTATAGCACATTCGACACTACAATACCACCAACAATAACAACTGCAACAGTTCAATCAAGACTACCACCCACCACTCCAACACTGCAATACCACCACCAACAATAACACCTCCAACAGCTCAATCAACCTCGCCACCCACCACTCCAACACTGCAATGGCACCAACAACAATAAGAATTGCAACAGCACAATGAACACCACCACCCACCACTCCAACACTGTAATACCACCAACAACAATACCAACTGCAACAGCACAATCAACACCACCACCCACAACCTCAGCACTGCAATACCTTCAACAAAAATACCAGCTGCAACAGCACAATCAACACCACCCAGCACTCCAATACCATCAACAACAATACCAACTGCAACAGCACCATTCCCAACACAATCACCACCACCCACCACACCAACACTGCAATAACACCATCAATTATAACAACTGCAACAGCACAATCAACCCTACCACCTACTACTCCAAAAATGCAATCCCACTAACAATACCAACCATCAATCATTACCACCACTGACTGCTCCAACACCGCACTACCACCAACAACTGCAACAACACACTCAACACCGCCACACCACCACCAGAATACTAACTGCAACAGCACCAATACCAGCACCACTTGATCAATAAAGTACATCTTTCTCTCTCTCTCTGCTATTAGTAGAGACTTTGGTCACTTTATGGGAGCCACAAAGCATTTCGGCAGAAGTAGTGGGGTAGTTTGCCATTGCTTTCCCCACCCCTCCCCATTTATCCAGGCTTGGGCCCGGCGTGTAGCTGCTGCCAGGGACTCGAACCCCAGACCCTGGAGGTGTGAGGCAAACGTACTAACCACTAAGCCACCACGCGTGCCCCTCTCTCTATCTATCTATTTCTATTAGCTGTTTTTATGCAAATATTTAATTGTGAGGAGTTTTTGTTTGTATTCAAAAATGGTACTCTCCTCAAAATTACAAACAAAAAGGATTGAGTTGTCCTGTAGAAAAGTTTTGTATAGTTTGAACAAATGTGTACGGGCAATTTTTAGTAGAGACACCGTTTCCTAAAATGTCTGCAAGCAACTAGAAAAAAAACTATAATAGCACAATTATGTCGTATTTCAGCAGTGAAATGTTAGGCCTCAGCATGTCTCATAAGGGAAAAACACTCTAAATCACCTCTTCAAGTATCACTGGGCCACAGTATGATCCTCCTGCTGCATGTGTGTGCGTGTGTGTGTGTGTGTGTGTGTGTGTGTGTGTGTGTGTGTGTGTGTGTGTTTGTGTGTTATCTCTACCCACAGAGCTGTAAACCAGACACATTCACTACTATCCATTTTTCTTTCCAAGACAAAGCAAGCTTGAAACAACCAGGTTACTGTCACTTTAATTGTACTTCCTGCGGCCTCCATTATCATTTAAATGACGACAGGGGTGACGTTTTTTCCCAACATGATGATAGTTTATTACAGTCTCCCACATGACTTGCCTGGCTAGGGGACTCATCTCGGAATGAACTGGAAAAGCTATTAATAACGCGTGTGTGTGCTCGTGTGAATAAAGAGGCAATATGTTCATCTAAAAATTGAAAAAAGGGAAGCAGTAGTAACATGGTAAATTAATTTAGTGATTTTCCAAAACCCAAGGACTTTTCACAAAGATAAACACAACATGCAAGCAACCCAATGCAGGTGTATTGCAGAAAAGATAAAGTAATGATAAGGAGAGTTATTCGCATTGTTCTTGTGTGGTGATTATTTGTTGTGGCAAATGTAAGTTTTGTAAGTTAGGACACATTTGATGCTCTATAAAATTATGTTTTAGGAATTTTAACACATGATGTGTATGAGCATCTCTCTCGTACCTGGGGTACGATCTTGCACAAAATGCACAATCATGGGGAAGTGGGATATTGAACAGAAAGAAAAAAAACATTATCCCTACACAGTTAATCCAGTGCATAAGCTTGAGATTTGAGATGGAGAGGAAGCACTGATTCACTCAGTAGGGGGTTAATTTGCTCTTTGTGGGCTGAACACAGAACAGGCCAGAGGCTACACACAGCCCTTTACACAGCCATACACTGCTCATTACTATGCAAATAGGAGGTTCACACACTTCACATTTCCAATGCTGGCAATGGATGGAAATTCAAAGCACGTTTCTCTACAAGACAAGGTGATGAAGTGGAGGAGTGTCAATCAGCCACCAATCAACCATGAGCCAAACACCAACAACTTCACCAACACCACCGGCAACTCCACTCACATCACCAACACCACTAGTACCAGCAACACAACCAACCTCACCAAAATAACAACAACAACATCTTTACCGATACCATCAAAACTACAGCACCACCAACTTGACAAACACCAAAACTACATCAACAACCCCACTAACACCAATAACTCCATCAACAGTACAAAAAATACAGATAAAAATAACACCACTAACACCATCAAAACCACAACAGCAACACTACCACAATTCCAATGAGTCTATCAATCCCACCAACACCAACCAACACACTAACACCAACACCACAAAAACCACAAGATCAACAACTTCAAGAACATCAAGAACGTCAGTAAGACCACAAAACCACAATACCAAAACCCGACTAATACCCACAATTTAACCAACAGCACCAAAACAACAGGACCAACAACTATACCAGCATTACTAAAACCACAGCACCAAGAGCCCAACTAACACCACAAAACTCCATTAACACCACCAAAACCAACAACTCCATTAACACCAACACCACTAAAAACACAGCACAAACAACCCCATTAACACAAACTCCACAAGAAACACCAAAACCACAACACCAACAACTTCATTAACACCACCAACAACCCCACTAATGCCAAATCCACCAACAGCACTTTAACAACACCAGCAACACTACCATAAACCCCAGGTAATATGTGTATCCTATATACACACAGATACAAATATGTTTGTGTCTATTTCTCACGCGCATAGACAAAACACTGCCCTCATGACTGATAGAGGCACACAGAAAAACAGAGATTAAAGAGACAAGCAGGCAAATGGCACTCACACAATGGCTCTCATCAGTTTATTAATATCACAGCATGATTACAACAGTTACTGTCATTAGGAACATACCGGCATGGAATTTGCCATATTGATTCATTTTGTTGTCATGGCAACAAATTTATCAGCCCATGGCTTATGTGCTTCTCTGAGAACATGTCCTAAAATGGGTCCTTCAAAGTGCACTCTGTCACTAATTTTGCTCCCGTTCACAAGCAAGAGGATTAGGACACTGCCTCAGGTTGGACACGCACTCAATAATGATGTTCCTCATTACGGCAGTTATCTCACACACACACACACGCACACACACACACACACACACACACACACAATGTAATCACTGCCTGTATATACAGGCTACAGTTCCTATAATGCTAGTTTGTGGTTTAGCCAGTTTACTAGTTAGTTAATGTTTGGTTAGCTTGTTTACTCCAATAATAATGCTCTTCTGTAGCATTACTCTGTGCTATTTGGTTTTATTATTCTATGTTCTACATTGCTATTTAGTGGATTAGCTTGTTAGCCTGTTTATTCTAATGCTAGAATTATCAGACACAGTCCTTTTCCTTTTATGAATAAAATTATGGGGTACAAAGTTTATAAAACGCTTTAACAATAGTTAGTGTAGCAAACTGTTAGCAAAGACAAAGGAGTCTGTTTAAAGAAACGCTTGTCTGGCCTGTACCCACACGTTATACAACAAAGAGCCATATTTTAGCCAAGTAGCAACTTTGTCTTTATTGAATATAAACAACTTGCCCATTTTGCTAATGTAACCACATTTTTTAATGCAAAATACATCTTATAATAAATAACAATCCAATTACAGATATCAGCTAATTTAAAGGGGACCGTTGCTCTCAGTTTAAAACAGCAGCTATGGACTGCTGGTAAATTTCCACCCCATCCATCTCTCCTTAATTATTGTGTGGAAAATGTAATGTTACACTCATTCTAACAGCACAAATCCATCTCAGTTAGTTCATATGATAAACCTAGCAGGACTATTGCTAGATTCCTAGCTTTTCCTAGCTGTATTATTCCTCCATATATGTTTGGACTGCATTCAGATCTTCATAGTAAAGTAATTAGGATGAAATCCCCTTGATAATCTGGTGAGACATTAACAGTGCAAACTGGGACACCAAAATAGGGACACGAGCAGTCTCTCTATAGCTCTTTATGAGGCATGGTTTTACATAAAGGCTACATTTTGAGTGAATAGTGTGCGGGATTATGGCGTGAGTTTTCCAATAGCTCATGCCTTGCAGCATTGCATGGCTTTTTCAAAGCAGCACGAACATGCTTTTTTCCCTCATCAGGCTGGAACGGGGAGACACCACTTTAGTTGCTTTAGCCTGAGGGCACTAAAGGAATAAGAGAATTAACTGTGTGTTTCTGGAAGAGTATTCCGGGCAACACATCAAAAGACATGTGCACACAGAAGGGAAGAGAGAGCGAGAGCGAGAGAGAAAGAGAGAGAGACAGAGAGAGAGAGGGACTGGATTGATATCTAGACCTTAGCTTTATTAACATAAGGCTTTCTTTCATTCAAGCTTTTAGTGAATGAGTGGATAATTACAGCAATATTCTTCATTCATTCATCGTCGTTTAGTTCTTTATCCTGGTCGGGTTTGCATTAGATCCAAAGCTTATCCTTGGAATACTGGTCTTAAGGTGGGAATACACCCTGGATGGAATGACAGTTACATTACATTTACATTTATTCATTTAGCAGACGCTTTTATCCAAAGCGACTTACAAATGAAACACACACACACCCCAATGGTAGCAGAGCTGCATGCAAGGTGCTAGCTTGCCATCGGGGGCAACTTAGGGTTGGTATGTTTTTGGGTGGTAGTGGTGGAAGGAAATCGGAGAACCCAGAGGAAACCCACATGGAAATGTAAAACTCTACACAAACAGTAACCCAACCTGCTCAGAATCAAACTAGGGACCCTTGAGGTGGTTGTGAGGTGGCAACTCTGCTATACTCCTGTACCACCTTACATACACTATTCATCTTGTGAAATTATCTAGTGAGAGATAAATGGCGCACTTATATCCAAAGTAGTTTACACTGTGTCTCATTCACACACACACCAATGGTAGCAGAGCTGCATGCAAGGTGCTAGCTTGCCATCGGGGGCAACTTGGGGTTCAGTGTCTTGCCCAAGGACACTTCGGCATGTGGAGTCATCGGGCCGGGATTCGAACCGCCAACCCTACGATTAGTGGACAACCCGCTCTACCTACTGAGCCACAGCGGTCCTACTGAGCCACAGCGGTCCTACTGAGCCACAGCGGTCCTACTGAGCCACAGCCACTCTACTGAGCCACAGCCACTCTACTGATCCTCTAGTACACACTAACTAGGTTGTTCACACTAACTAATGACACATTTTGCATTTCTGGCTGGTAAAAAGGGCTTCCTTGTCAAATATTTTGCTCCTTGGAAGTATATAATTGTATATAACAAATTATAAATACATTAGCTAATACACTGGGTAAGAGAAAGTTGCAATGTACCATGATGTGTGGCAATCCCATGTTGTTGGCTAAAAAGTGAAAACTAGCATAATGTAATAATATGGCAAGCTAGTTAGTTAACCCTTTTATGCCATATGGCAACAATTTATTTATCTCCAATTTTTTGATAGGCAATAATACAAAACTACTATTTTCCTATGTAACTGGAAAAAGTGGGCTTTAACTTTGACATGAAAAAAAAAAACATCCATGTCACATGACCAGGAAGTGCTGTTTGCACTTCCTTTTCTGCAACCACATGACATGGTGAAGGGTATCCTTAAATATTTGATTAACTGTTTAATATTTAGGCAAAACTACTTAAAGGAAACATTTAAACACTATCTGAGATGAGTTCACGTTTATTTTTTTGTCATTTAAACAAGTTATAAAAATTTTGAGTATTTAATTAAATGGTAATGTGATAATGGAGCTGTGGTATGTGCATTTATGAATTGAAACAGGCCTAAACAATAAAAAAAAAAAACTAGATTTCTCTAATAGTATATTTAAATGTTTTCACATTCAAAGTAAGAAAAGCTCTTGTCATTTCAGACATTTTGCAATCGCACCTTATTTCTAAATTTATGTTTCAAGAGAAAGAATTAAGACGATACTTCACCCAAAACCTGTTTGGATTAAGAAAAAAAAAAATTTTTGTGTTGTAAATGTAATAATTCATGCAATTAAGGGTTAAGTGTGTTAATCCAGACTAGGGATACTTTCTAAGCGTGTATAATAGTCCATTTTCAGTGATGTATGCATTACAGGAGGCTGACAAAATGCACCCAGCAACAAATGGGCTACAATCTACAATTATATGTGCAAGTAAGTATATCGACAATATATCTACAAAAGTGTGAGTGCTAAGGATAGGTTCAGTCTTTCAGAAAGAGAGAGCACATCGATACTGTAAACATCTAACTTGAATAAAATCATGTTAGTAAAAACCACTGCATCCCTGCTTTCCCACTGTCAGTATCTAGCAGACTGTAAAATGGACTGGAGTGGCACATCTCTCAATTACACAGCTCTTTAGTGGCCATCAAATCCGGTCAGGGTTGATGGCGTTAATAGGAACAACTCGCTTATACGGTGGAAAGGAGGCCAGAAGAGTCTTAATAGTCTTCAGCTTAATGCACTATGAATTTCCTGATAGCGCCTCATACGCTGTGCAGCCATGACTGTGTTAACTGACAGATGCAGTGTGTTCATATATGTGTATACTAAACATGCTCAAGGTGGTTTTTTGTTTTTCAATTATAAAAATCAAACGTTTGTAATAGATAAATGTAACGGAAATGAAATGCTTAAATAACATGCAACAGTAAATAAATATTTACATTTATCAGACGCTTTTATCCAAAGCGACTTACAAGTGAGTGCACACTCACACACCAATGGTAGCAGAGCTGCATGCAAGGTGCTAGCTTGCCATCGGGAGCAACTTAGGGTTCAGTGTCTTGCCCAAGGACACTTCGGCATGGGATCACCCGGGCCGGGATTCGAACCGCCAACCCTACGATTAGTGGATTAGTGGACAACCCGCTCTACCGACTGAGACACAGCCGCCCCGGCTAATGGTAATGTACCATATAAAATGGTATATTACCATTTCTAGCATTTATCTTACACATGCTCTATGAATGTGTGTGTGAGTGTGTATATGATTGTGCCCTGCGATGGATTGACACCCTGTCCAGGGGTACCGCCTTGTGCCCGAGGCTCCCTGGGATAGGCTCCAGGTTCCCCCGTGACCCTGAAAAGGAGTAAGCGGTAGAAGATGGATGGATGGATGGATTTTAGATTAGATTTAGATCTACTTAATCTAAATCTAATCTAAAAAAAAGCGTTATAACATATATAACAATCACACATTTATTTAACGTTTATGGAAGGAGTCTCTAGTGTCAGCGCTTTATAACAGTCAGAAGTAAAGTTTTCCGACATTAGAAAGTCTTCATGACAGAAAAGTTAGTTCTTTGTGGTATCTGGGTAACTTCACAAGCTTTGTGTTTCATCATGTGAACTTCAAGCGAGAGAAATAAGGAATAACAGGAACTTACTGTTTCAGGGACGTTCCACAAAATTAGAGGTATCTATAAACGGATGAAATTTCTGACATTTCATTCTTTAATAAATAAAAATTAAATTGCTGGCATATTGCTGTGGTTTAACCCTTTTAATTTCAACCCTAAAAGACACTAATGAAAAAATATTTTACTGAAAATTCGTATTAATAGACATCTAAAAAATGACCCTGAAGCAGGTTTTTATCTAGCAGATATATGCCTGTGATGTCTGTTCATGGTAAATCTTGCTTTACATTTGCAGTACTATCTCTTGAGCTTTTTTAAATTATGAGCAAACCTTTAACTTTGTTAGTAGGCCTTGGATACAATTCATAATTACCCACAAAAAATATTTATTAGGGGGCAAAGCACCGAAGGTGCATAGGCACCCTATTGTTATTCTACCTTTTTTACTTCGTCCTCTGGCTATGGCAGACCATAGAACCGTTTGGTAAAAAATTTGGCAAACTGATTGGAGAGGGTCTACGGAACATTCAGACCAAATTTGGGCCAATTGTTGTCAATGCTCTAGCGCCACCATCGGGTCAACCGTGTAACTTTTCAACCGTGTGTTCACAATATAAAACTCAAGAGACGAGTTCAGTGCATGCTATGATGTCACTTCCCTGTCTTTCTGTGGCTATAAGCAATGAATGTCACTAAGCTCTAGCATCTGTATATCACTAGGTTCATCATCATCATCATCATCATCATCATCATCAGTGTACCTTGCATGCCCTGGAATTTAATCAGGATCCTCCCCGTTATTATCTTCACTGTTCTCTACTTCTGACTCCTCTGGCTGAATAGGAATGACCGCTTTACTTTTTCCTTTACACAGAACATTTTAGCGTCCATCTTTCATTTCCATTACAATAAGAAATATAAAATACTAAATAACAGCAATAAAATACAGTATGATCATATTTTTTTCATGTGTGAATAATATTAATGGAATTGTATTTAAAATCCCATTAATTGTTTCACTATAATGTTTACATGAGGACAAAAAAAATGTAATATTCCCATGACCATCCTTATAATTCTTTCCCAGATCCCCCTCACACCACACGTTAGCCTGTGATACCATCTGGCTGTTTACAGACAAATCAAACGTACGGTCACGCATATGTTTCGACAACTATGGCATACAAGCATTTCTGTATTTCTCATATATTTGGCTATATTTCTATTGTTTACCCTCTACCTTGTCCACAACAGCATCATGTTTTGATCCTTACTTACTTGGTTTCTTGTTTGAGCTTATTATTTCATGACTGACCAGCAACATTCTTCCTTTTCTACCCACGCATGCGAAAAGCAGACAAGGGTGTGGGGCAGTAGACCTGTGGGAAGACTGCTCTCTTAATCTCGTCCTTTTGATAGATTTTTTTCCCACTCGAAGTAAGGTCTACCATACGATAGAGGTTTCAGTTAATGGGAATTATATTTACTGCTCAAATTTGAACATATTGGACACAATATGTTCTGTTTAGTAAGCACTTTTGGCACAGCATCAGTGAATTGATGAAGCCATCGTTTTTACTGTAAGTCACCCTAAACTTTATATAAAGTGTTTTATTTAATCATTAAATCTTTTCAGGGGAAATTAACTTTGCAGATGTAAATAAAAAAATGTTAATGCGGTGGTTTTGGTGCAGTCTTGAAGCCGAACATGTTGATTTAGTATTAAAGACATAACAGTCAAATGTTATTGTGTCGTAAAGTATAAAGTCCAATCAGAATCCAATATGCAAATGCGGGCCATTAGTTTACCAAGGTGTGTAAGATTTTAAATTAGCATATTCATGGTTCTGCATTTCTTTAAGAGGGAAAAAAAAAATGTTGGGGACGTTTCTGTGCCTTTTTATCTTTTGTGAGTTCATTTAAGGGTTAAAATATATGTAGATTGCAAATTGATTTAATCTGTAATGATTAAATAACGTCTTTTAGAATCAGGACGTGGATTGACAGGAAAAATAACTCACGCTAGCACATAACAGATCACATCGGCAGGCAAACACACACATTTTTACAGAATAATCAGGAAAGATCAATGAAATATGGAGCAGATACAGCCATTTTCACCCCCACCTTCTCTCTCTACGCTCCATCCTTCCATTTATCTCCCCTTCACACACTCCATCTCAATACAAACCTCATCATCTGTCTCCCTGCTTCCATCAGCCACCTATTCTCCCTCTCCTCCCTCCCTCACGTCTGTCTCTGCAGGTGGAATCGCAGTGCTCTATCACTGCTGAGTCGGAGAGAAGGAGCCAAACATCAGCAGAACCAGAGCGAGAGAGAAAATTCCTGATCACTCGCTCAAATCACTCCACTGCACTCTCGTTCATTCTGGATTTCTTCCCAGAGAGAATTCATTCATAGTTCACACACTTTTTTTATTCACTTACCTGTAGGAGAGCACTAGAGATGCAATAGAAATTTAGAAATGTGATCACAAAGATACAGCATGTCATACCACGGGGAAGCCACCCAGTTCAGCCCTAACCAGTGAGCCAGATGAGACATTATCAAGAAAAATCTCCCAAAAAGAAAACATGATTGAACAGACACATTTCAATACAAATGAACATTGCTTTGGTTACATTGTTTAAACATTTACTTTTAATTTTAATTAAAGTAAAACTTTTACTAATCAAGTAAAATTAATTTTAATTGACCTTTTAGTAGAGTATTGTTGAATTCTCAATGTCAATTGGTCGGAAGACTTGTATAATAGCTGGTAAGTTCAAGTTTTTTTTAAGAAGACGTTTTTATTTTACATTTATGGAAGGAGTCTCCAGTTTCAGCACTACGTTAGGCCGTTTGTGGCGCAGGTGGTAGAGCGCGTTGTCCCACTAATCGTAGGGTTGGCGGTTCGATTCCCGGCCCACATGACTCCACATACCGAAGTGTCCTTGGGCAAGACACTGAACCCCAAGTTGCTCCCTATGGCAAGTTAGCGCCCTGCATGGCAGCTCTGCTCCCATTGGTGTGTGAGTGTGTGTGTGAATGAGACACCGTGTAAAGCGCTTTGGATAAGAGCGCTATATAAGTGCGCCATTTACCATCTACATAACCGTCAGTGTTTTCACGTGGTTAAATCTTCAGGACAGAGGAGTTTGTGTTTCTGGAAAACATATTTTAAAAAAAATACTAATAAGCTGCATCTAAATAATGTGATTTTAACGATCTCTCTGTTTATTTTAATTATCAACATTTAGCAGATTCTGCAAGGGGTGTGTAAACTTGTGAGCACAGCTGTATATAATGAGAGGTTGTATTTGACAGGAGCTAAAGTTGTTAGCAGGGAATTGAAGAAACATGCGACCCGATGTGCTGTAGGATCGGTCCAAGGAATTGTCGGACAAAAGGTTTTTCAAATCTCAGTCACGGCATGACTTTGTCTCTTGCCGCTGAAATTGTGACTGCGTGTTGCACGGAAAATGAATGATCGTCTGATGCTTTGCCACGTAGGCTGAGGAAGATATATGCTAAAAGAGTATTTGGTGTGTCCAGTTGAGACCACTTGCTTTAGCAGATGAGGAGTACGCAGTAACTTTGGGAGTAAACGCGAAGTAAGCTATATAAACACATTAAAAATGTTCCGGTTTATTTCACTACTTTAGAAAGATAAATATTTTCAACATCGGTGCAGAGTGAAGATGTCAAGTCCGGCTCTGTCAGCTGGCGTGAATAGAAGTACTACACAATGCAAACAATTAGACAGTATCTCTGAAGCGTGTTGTCAGAGCGGAAGAGCAAGAGGGTGAAGAGAGAGCAGAAAAGCAATCAATTCATCTTGAATGAAAAAGAGCACGTGAACACAAATCACCGAAATCCAAAACAATTAAAGCGCCTCTTGTGTAAATGCATTGAATTCCTTTAAGCGAGGCTCTAATGCTCTCTTAATCGAATGCTGTCCAACATCGGCGCTCCGCTCTCAATACACGCTTAATGGTGATGGATACACATGCATACGCTTAAAGCAACAGTTCAGCCAAACAGGAAATTTGCATCATAAGCCCCCCCCCCCACCCCCGCTTACTGCAAGCACAGTCGATCAGCCGTGACATGTTTAGTCTCTGGAGTTTGTTTCTGTACTTTTGAACCGAAGCTACAAAGCTAATGAAGCTAAATGATAAAGCTAATGATAAAGTCATGACACGCTCTAACCATCAGTTTAGCTTCATGAGATGTCTAAATCAGCACACAGTCATCTCAAAAGTTAATTAAAGGGTGTAATAACACATTCTAGTCGTGGTTTGATTCGATTCGATTCTAAGGATATTTTGAACAAAATTTTAATGAAGAACAATTATGACTGAAAAGACTCATAAACAATGCATGACACTTTTGTCTGTATAAAACGAAGTAAAAAAAAATAGCTATGATCGGTGGTTTCAAATTGCAAACAAAGTGTAACAATATATGTTTAAAAATAAATAAATACATTTACAAATTTTCCCAAAAATTTGATTGAAGTAACAAAGTCTCTGGCTTGTGGAAAATGATTAATCAAAACAACACAGAAGAAACACAACACCTGAGGTGCCATTTTAATCAGAAATAGAGCTCCAAAGTCGGCTAAAATGCCGGACTTCAGTGGTCTCATTCATCCATCTTCTATACCGCTTATCCCTCACAGTCTCGTGGAGCTTGGAGACTATCACAGAGAACTTCGGGTACAAGGCGGGGTGCCAGTCCATTGCAGGGCACAATCACATACACATTCACACACCCATTCATACACTACAGACAATCTGGACATGCCAATCAGCCTACAATGCATGTTTTGGACAGGGGGAGGAAACCAGAGTACCCCGAGGAAACCCCCGCAGCACAGGGAGAACATCCAAACACCGCACACACAGGGCAGCAACGGGAATCGAACTCTGAACAATGGCGATGTGAGGTAAACATGCTAGCCACTCTGCACCACCGTGCACCCTCTGTTATAATCATATAACCTATAATCCGTTTTCTAATATTTGAATCATTTTTAAATATCCAGCTGGAACTGCTGTATATTACAGTCCGATCTTTAGGCCACGCCTCCTACCCTGGGTCTGATTCCAGTTCAAAGCAACCTGCGATGATATTCAGCTTCAAGATGCAAATTTCTATAGATGTGATACAGTGTGATGATACAGAGTCAGAAACTTCATTAACACATCTTCATGTTTAACAGCTGCGTCCGATGCGAGTGTGTAATGATTCAGGAATGCAGTTAGCTTAGTGCTAATCTGGTAGCTATAAACTGTTAGCTGTATTAGCCTCAAGTCGGACATCTTGTCCTCCTAAGCAAATCAGGTGTGTCTGTTGTTTCAAAAGCTGGATCTCAGTGTTGATGCATGTAGTTCTGTTCTCTTGACCACACACACACACACACACACACACACACACACACACACACATGCACACACATCGCTAAGTTTGGGTTTGTACACCACACGGGCTTCATTGTGCAGTTTTCGTCCCCGTTTTTCTTGTTCAGTCGTTCAGCGGGGCGTCTCAGAAGGACACACATTTAGGCCGCCTGAAATAACGACTCTGAAGTAGCCTATAATTTGCCAGATGCAGCCGTGAAGGGTTTCCATGGCAACCGGGCTGGGTAATTTCCTCTTTTTTTTACCCGTGATGACGGCGGTACAGTAGGAGGACGAACGGATAAATGGAACACGCAGGAGAGGGAATGTTACGGTGCATTAGCATGAAACAATGTCACTGCACTTTCAAAACATGATGATGATGATGATGATGATGATGATGATGATGATGATGATGATGATGGTGCTCTGAAAATCTAAAACTTCACAAACTTCCTCCCCACAGGATGAACAGATGGTTTGGGTTTCACATTACTGGCACCAAGTGTGCTGTTAAAGAGCAGACAACTGGGTCACGTTATAAGAGAGAGAGCAGGGAAGAGGAGGGAAAGGGGGGGGGGGTTGAGAGAGAGAGAAAGAGAGAGAGAGAGAGAGAGAGCAAGATTGTCATCACTCCATCACTCTTTCATCACTGTGTCATCACTCCATTACTCTTTCATCACTGTCATCACTCCATTACTCTTTCATAACGTTATCATCACTCCATTACTCTTTCATCACAGTGACATCACTCCATTACTCTTTCATCACTGTGTCATCACTCCATTACTCTTTCATCACTGTGTCATCACTCCATTACTCTTTCATCACTGTGTCATCACTCCATTACTCTTTCATCACTGTGTCATCACTCCATTACTCTTTCATCACAGTGACATCACTCCATCACTCTTTCATCACTGTGTCATCACTCCATTACTCTTTCATCACTGTGTCATCACTCCATTACTCTTTCATCACTGTGTCATCACTCCATTACTTTTTCATCACAGTGACATCACTCCATTACTCTTTCATAACGTTATCATCACTCCATTACTCTTTCATCACTGTGACATCACTCCATCACTCTTTCATCACTGTGTCATCACTCAGTACTCTTTCATCACTGTGTCATCACTCCATTACTCTTTCATCACTGTGACATCACTCCATTACTCTTTCATCACTGTGTCATCACTCCATTACTCTTTCATCACTGTGTCATCACTTTAT
>JAFFST010041677.1:3346-18427 GCA_022414735.1 Noturus placidus | reverse complement strand
GCATGTGTGCGCACATTGTTCCAAATTTCCAACCTGCTTCAGCCCTTTTTGGCCAGGGTTAGCTTACCTGAGCTCCTATAATTTAACATTAGTTTGTAGTAGCTTGTCAATGTGCACTTCATTTTTATGATTGTGATTGATAATGATTTTAATAATTTTAATAATTTTTTTGCATTTCAGTTTAAATTTGCGATTGTGATGATGGGCCGGCACCAGTACATCAACGAGGACGACTACGAAGTGAACCTGAAGGACTTCGAGCCACAGCCGGGTATGTCATTAAGCTAGACGTAAAGTACTGCGTCCTGTGTTCTTACTTGACAACGGACCTACAGCTCACATGCGTCAATTACAGTTGGTTTTAAAAATACAGCTTTAATCTCTCAACCATGTGGTCAGTTTAGAAGCAAGCTACGGCTACCACATTCAGCCTTGTACTCATTTTTGCGTAGTGCAACACTGTTTGATTCTGATTGGTCAGGAGGTGTTGATTTATTTTCTGTAATAGTGGCTCTGACGGTAGCACAGTTGCAAAAGTTATCTTTTCTATAGTAACAGTTAATTTTTTGTGCAAGTGGAATAATTCAGTAGGGAGGGGAGGTGCTTGGACAGGAAATGATTGAACTTTGGTGTGATAAGTTACAGTTCGTTATTGTTTAAACAAACCACAAAAAGAGACTCCATTTTCTGAAAGTCCAGGAATTTATTTATTCATTAATTTATTGGGCACTGGATCTTGCACATGAAGGTGTAATGTTTGTTTTTTTGCCCCCTCTGCAGGAAACATGTCCCATCCGAGACCCTGGTTAGGGCTTGACCACTTCAACAAAGCGCCGAAGCGAGGGCGCTACACGTACCTGGAGAAGGCGATCAAGATCCACAACTGATGCGTTCCCTCCACCCTAACCGCCCCTTATTAAAGACTCTAACCAGAAGTTGTGCTTGTGTGCACCACTTTTTACCACCTGTCCTGCGGTTACACAGGCCCTGCCTATGAAGTCTTCAGCAAACCAGAGTTCCTGCTCATGTTCTTCTCCCCCGACCTCCCCCTTCCTTTAGCTCTTTGATTTGACTTCTGTCACCTGCCTGTTTTTTTTTGTCTGGGAGAATAAATTGAATTTTAACAAATGGGGGAACAGTATGAACTTTGTAGACAGGTGTATTTTTTTTTTTTTTTTTTTTTTTTTTTTTTTTTTAATCTTTGGTTTTAAAGAATTGTTACGGCAAGAAAGCTGCTGCGTGCGTAGCGAGGGAGGGAATAGGTCAGAAATAAAAGTTTGGCCATTTCCAAAAAAAAAATCAGATGACGAACAGATGGATGTCGGATATTTAACCAACTTTTAACCAAAAAGGACACCACTGATGGCTAAAGCTTGCTGGAACTCTGAAGCAGTTCCGTGTTTTCTCGTTCCTTAGTGCAAAACTAGTTTGTTTTGTTTTTGTTTTCATCTATGTTTACACAATCCTCACTTAGCTCAGTTAAGAATTCAGTCGTATCTTTCTTGGAAAAAGTTGTATGATTAAAAATAAAGATCCACAGCATCGTTTTAAAAGCAAAACAACAAACGAAATGAATCGTCTGTACTTCATTTTGCACGTTGGCACTTAATATCAAAGGTTTTACATTTCTCCTGACTTGGTAAAATGTAATCTTTGAATGTGCTTTGGCCTTGAGGCCCCCTGTGTGTTCTCTCTCTCGCGCTCTCTCTCTCCCCCACCCAGTCTACCCTCTTACGCTTTCTCACACTGGTTTTCCACCTTCGTTCCTCTGAGGTTTTTGCCGTGGGATTGGAGGCGGTGTTGCTTCAAGTTCGTCCTATATTAGCAGGAGGCTGCAGACTTTCGCTAGACTGGTTCAGGATGTAGAGAAACCAGCATAAATTTTTTTTTTTCCTTAGTTTTGTTCCTTCCCCCTATTTTGTTTCTAAGCACAGAAGGAGGCGTGCTCCCGCGTGCGTAGTCTGCTTTGTAAAGACAAACATTTAAAATTGTGTATATTTAAAAAGAATGGACATGTAAAATTAAAGACACACTTTTGTTGGGTACAGATTGATTCAGATGTTCATATTCATTGTGTGTAGTTTTATTTTGGACAGTTTTATTTTATTTTCCTCAACTACTTACTACAGTTCATTTTGAGTGCAGATGCGGATCATGGCTTTTGATTCCGATTCTCCCCCCCACCCTCAGTCTAATTCCTCCGTGTAGCAGCAGTGTACAACAACTATTCCTGTATATTGCCTTTTTGCTGAAAAATGTATGTTGAATAAAATTTTCTATAAAAGCTGCTGCAACCATTGATGGAACATTGTGATCGTGAAAAGACCGGTTTCCTATGCTGATTGGCACTTCAATGCTGCGATAAAAAAAAAATCGTTTGGGCTGCTATGTTTGCGAATTTGGATAAGTTTATTTTTGGGTTTAAGTCACAATTTTTTTTTCCCCCCTCCCACTGAAATAAGTGTTCATTTTGCACTTGCTGTTCAACATCAGCATGACTGCATACTTAAGTTTTAATCCATCTTCAACCGCGTACTCCTTTTCAGGTTCACGGGGGAACCTGGAGCCTATCCCAGGGAGCATAAGGCTGTGTAAATCCCTGGACAGGGCACCAGTCCATCGCAGGGCACATTCACATACACACATTCATACACTACAGACACTTTAGACACGCCAATCAGCCTACCATGCATGTCTTTGGACTGGGGGAGGAAACCTGAGAACCCGGAGGAAACCCCCGACACGGGAGAACATGCAAACTCCGCACACACATGGCCCTGGCGGGACTCGAACCCCAGACCCTGGAGGTGTGAGGCGGATGTGCGCCCCATTACTTAAGCCTTAACGCAGACTTAAAAACAAATCCAAAGAGGAGTAATCTGTACTGGGTTTTACGCAAGCATGCTACTGTTCAAGTTAAAAACGGTAGAACTATTTTCATGCACACATGGAGGCTTTGTTCTCAGGTTTCCATCAGTCTGTGGTTTCTGTTAGCACGAAATTTCAAGGACAAGTGTTTGAATCTGGCATGATTTACATGGAATAATCACAGTAACCAGCAGATGAACTGTAGTAGAGTTTGGAATTCTTCCAAACAGGTGGAAAGGTCACAGCAAGGTCAAATGTCTGACATAGCTTTTCTTTAATAGTTTATTTCATTTCTCTGCAAGTATATTTTAAGGGCACTTCTAGCATACAAATTAGTGACTTCTTGATGGTGGAGGCATCTGTTTACACCGTTTATTAAATTAATGAAGTGTACATGTAAATGTTTCATGTCATCATGCACATCTGATACAGACGTTTTGCACCCCCCCCCCCCCCCCCCATCGTGGTGATTACCATAAAACCAGTGTATATTCACATTCTCCAGTTTGTACCAACAGTAAACTCCTTTAATCACTTACTAATTATCATATATATATATACACACACTTATTAAATTTTTTTTTCCAGGTCAAAATGTTAGCTCCTCCCCTCTCCAGCCTACCAAAAAGTACCCTTTTTCATTTGAATGTTGGCAGTCATCCTAATTAGGCCACAATATTATTTAAGTCAAACACATGTTGATAGCTTTTATTTAACTTTAATGACCTCAAATCATTCCCCATTTCGAGAATGCTGCATAGTATGGAAACGATACTAAGACAGAAATACTTTTATTAAGATCACATTTAGCTAGAAATAAGATTTCTGATCACATGATTACTCTGGTTGGTCTTTGTTTCATGTGCAGCAGTAAAAGTCCTTGGAGTGATTATTGATTCCAGCCTATCATTTGATGCTCATGTAGATAATATTACTAAGATAGACTTCTTTCATCTTAGAAATATTTCTAAGATAAGAAATATATTGTCACTACATGATGCAGAAATATTAGTTCATGTTTTTGTCAACTCTAGACTAGATTACGGTAATGCCGTACTGTCTGGATGTTCCAGTAGGAGCATAAACAAACTCCAGTTAGTCCAGAATGCAGCTGCTAGGGTCCTAGCTAGAACCAAAAAATATGACCACATCACCTCGATCTTATCACCACTGCATTGGCTCCCAGTAAAATCTTGCATTGATTTTAAAATATTAGTATTAACCTATAAAGCATTAAATTGGCCTTGCGCCACAGTATTTAAGTGATCTTTTGGTCTTCTATGATCCGCCACGCCTACTTAGATCAAAAGATGCAGGCTATTTGACGGTACAGTTAACGAATAGTGAAGGCTACAGCAGGGGGTAGAGCTTTCACTCATAGAGCGCCACAGTTATGGAACAGTCTTCCAATTAGTGTTCGGGACACAGACACAGTCTCAGTGTTTAAGTCTCGGCTTAAAACGTATTTGTTCACTCTAGCCTACCCTGACTAGACCTTCTATCATGCTAAATCCCAGTCCTAACAATCTTTTCTCTCCCTCTCTTGAGCTACACATGATCTTATGAAGATACTGGAAGATCCTGGTCCATTCTGCTCCCCTGGACCTGCATGAGCTGTCTCGGGTGTTCTGGCTCTGGATGGAGCCCTCACCTGCTCCTATTCCAGACTGCTGTGACTATGGCTTCTTCTGAGCCATACAAATTTCATATAAATCATTAATGAACTCTTTCAGAATATTTGTTTTTACTCAGATATGGATGAGTTCCCTTCTGAGTCTGGTTCCTCTCAAGGTTCCTTCCTCTTAATCATCTCAGGGAGTTTTTCCTTGCCACTGTCGCCACTCAGTGACTTGCTCAGTTGGGATAAATTTGCACCTTTAATATCTGTATACCATGTTTATATATTTCTGTAAAGCTGCTTTGAGACAATGTCTTGTAAAAAGCGCTATTCAAATAAAATTTAAATTGAAACAATACAAATGTGAGATTGGTTTAAAGGAGGTGGGGTTTCTAGGGGAACATTTAATACTGGAGATTTCAAAAGACCTACACAAGTGTCAATCATTCCATTCCAGACTCATTTGCTGTTTTTATTCAGCCAAGAAGATCAAAGAACAAACTTCTCAACAAACCATATTGTTAAAATGCAAAGCTCCAGTGCAAAATGTTGTAAAACCTGGCAGGTCGGTTTTCATCTCTGATACAATACCAAATTTTTTATTCCATCCATCCATCCATCTTCAACTGCTTACTCCTTTTCAGGGTCACGGGGGAACCTGGAGCCTATCCCAGGGAGCATCGGGCACAAGGCAGTGTACATCCTGGACAGGGTGCCAGTCCATCGCAGGGCACAATCACATACACACTCACACACACATTCATACACTACGGACACTTTAGACACGCCAATCAGCCTAACATGCATCTCTTTGGACTGGGGAGGAAACCAGAGTACCCGGAGGAAACCCCCGACACACGGGGAGAACATGCAAACTCCGCACACACATGGCCCTGGCGGGACTCGAACCCTGGAGGTGTGAGGCGGACGTGCTAACCACTAAGCCACCGTGCGCCCCAAATTATTTATTGATGTATTTAAATGTGTTTTCAGTATCATGATGAGAAAAGAAACAATGCCATTTAATGTCAATTAAGTTCCATTCCGCCTTGGGTTGGTTTAAAAATAAATAAAACATTCAGTTCATAAAATTATTGTTTTTTTAATGGTAAGGCTGAGATTCTCAATTACATTTATGTGCAAATCATTGTAGCAGAGCTCTACACTACAATAAAAATATACATTTAATATAATTCAGATTTATGGAGAATTATGTACACAGCACAGGGGTTTCCCATGGATCAATTAAACTTAAAAAAAAAATTAAGTCTCATTTACTAGTGTTTAAATCAATGGCCAATTCTGTGTCTGATGGAGAACCAGATGGTACCGATACTTTGGTGGCTTATTAGCTCAAAATGTATCAAAAGGAGTTTACCATTTTGCACAAAATCATTTATATAAGACTTAGAGCCCAATGTCCCCAATAATATCCGCACCCCATTTTCTTGTGTAAAATTCTTAAATTCAGTGGTATATTATAATTATTATGGTGTGAGTCTCATTTGCCTTTCCAGGCACCGTATACACTACACATTTATTTCCTTCATATAAAACAACAGATTAATCTGTTCAGTTGATTGTATTTGTGTGCAGAAAATCCAGAGGATCCCTCTTGTGTAGAGCCGCATTTTTCAATCCAGTCCACGGCTTCATCCCAAATGCTAGAGTTCATGTCTTAATTAGTGTTAATGTTATAATGTCAGCCATTTTAAATAAAGTCATTATTTATCAATGTATATGGTATTGCTCCATAATAAACATTAAACGTTGCCTAAAAAATCCTCTTAGAAGTTCTGTCAGTTTAGCTCATGTTAGCTAGCTAGCAAGCATTAGGAGTAAAGAGTACTAATATTTAGGAGCTTGACTTAAAAAGCCTCATAGAGCCTCATAATTGAAATCAAGAAATCTTGTCAGGTTAGCTCATGTTACTTAGCTAAATAGCATTAGCCAGAAAGATTATGAACATTTATTAACATAACTTGAATATGACAATATATATCCTTTTATCTTGTCATATCCTGAGGTTAACTCATGTATGCTAGCTGGCTAGCATTTTCAGTGAATATAATGAATATTTCTGACTTTAATATAGTCCGAGTCATCTTTTCATGTTAGCTCATGATATCTTAATTTAGTGGTTACCTTAGCACTAATAATAATGCACACTTAAGAATTTAACAAAAAAAAAATCTAGATTAGCTCATGTATGTTAGATGGCTAGCATTTTCAGTGAAGATAATGAATTTTTATGACATTAATCCTCTCAGAAATACTTTCTCATGTTAACTAGCTAGCTTGCAAGCATGAGCAGTGAAGAATAATGCTATTTATCAATTTACTTGTCAATTTATCAATTTACAAAATCCTGTCATGCTAGTTAATATTAGCAAACTAGCAAGAATTTTTGTTTTAATCCTCGCAGAATCGTGTCAGGTTTTCTCATTTTAGCAGGCTATTTTAAAATCTTTAGAATCCTGTAAAACTAGCTTATTTAGGTTAGCATCTTTCTGTAAAGATAACATAAATTGTGTCAGGATAGCACATGTAAGATAACTGATTAGCATTAGCAGTGAAGAATAATTATATTTATAGACCTGCTATAGTAATCCTGTCAGGTTAGGTCATGTTTGCTAACAAAATATCTGTGAAAAATGCAAATATATGAGTTCAAATTTTTAATATTTAAAGACACATATTATGTTGTACAATTGCTAATTAACTGATTACATAGTAGGAATTAAGGTTGCGAAATAGGTTTGAAAATGGCAAAGATACGATGTTTTATTTTAATCATGACACTATTGACATTTTTGAACACTTCCTCTGGCGAACGCTAGCCTCTATGATACGTTTTTGCTCTATCCAGCTTCTGAACCAAACAAACAAGAACACTGAACACCTGAAAACAGAGCAAAAACGTGGAGTCATTTAACTTCTAGATAAGAAAACGCGGATCATGCAAATTGAAATATCCAAATTTGCACATGTTTGAAGCAAAGCAAAAATCAATGGGTCCCTCAAAATGCAGAGGTTGTGTATTGAAGTAGCATATTACAAAATAACATAATGATAAGAACAATACATTGTAAGGGTTCTAAAGTATGTACATACATATACATACATGATCACCTCGATTAGATGGTGGTGGTAGGTGTTTTGCTTTTTTTTTTTTTAATTTTCTGCAGAAAATAAAATTCTATGGAGTGAATGTTAGCTGCAAGGAGTTTGTCTGGGGTCAGCAACATTTTTTCTTATCCACGTGCAGAATACGGTGACACTTGGGGCAGGAGTGGTAGACGTCTTTGAAGAACTTGAGGAAGAATGGCAGGAGGCAGCAGCCAATCACGAACCTGAAATGCACATATACATGCATATTTGTCACATATATACATTTATATAATCACAGTTCATTCATTTATAGACAAAGATTTCTTTCAGATCTTTACATGATCATTTAATCAATGTCTTTACCTTTTAAAAGGGTGGTTTTTAAAATTTTAAATGTAGACCTATTATAATAATATTACATTTAGACTATTTTGAAAATGTATAATGTTGCCATGTGGCTAGTTTAATCATTTAGAGCTTTTAGGTTGGGGGGGGGGGGGGTTTTTGTTTTTTTTAGATAAATGGAAATTGTTTAATAAAAATTATTATTGAGATTAAAGTAAAATATTGAAAGTATAAATTAGATTTTCCATAGGTGTTGTTTTTGAGTGATTATGCTGTTGTTTTTGAGTGATCAAATGATCAAACAGTTTTTTTCCCCCTTTTTTACATTAAAAAAAACATTTTAGGGTTAGGGTACCACCACAAATGAGCAAACTCCTTTAATCACTTACTAATTATCACACACACACATTATATATTACATATAAACTGTTGTTTTCCTTGGCCGACCGGTTTGGTGTCTGTTGTTCAATACACCAGTGGTTTCTTTCTTTTTCAGGACATTCCAGATTTGTTCTGGCTATGCAGAATACTTGTGCAATGACACTGATTGATTTTCCCTATTTACTCAACTTCAAAATAGCTTGCTTTTCTCCCATAGACAGCTCTCTAATCTTCAAGTTGGTTTATCTTTTTAAAAACAAAAACAAATGCAGTCTTCAGAGGTGAAACCGAAGGCTAAAACCAAGTGTAGTCCATTGTTTAAACAGTAAATGTAACACGACACACTTGGGTAACAAGAAACACCACATCAGTCACATGTTCCAATATTTTTAATTGCCTAAAAATAGATCTGATACTAATATGATACAAAATGTGCTACGTTATATCCCGCTTAACACATCGAAATATAAATACTAGGAAATAAAAGCTGAAATTCTAAACTCTCTTCTTATATTCACCTTGCTATCTCAAACCCAAATGTCTTCAGACTACAGCAAAAACAAACAATATGGCCTTGTTGTTTCAATAGCTTCAGAGGGAACTTTATATGTTTGTTCTACATGTGAATATTCTTGTTAATAAAAAAATTAAAAGCCAGACTGAAATGGATTTGATTTATGTAAATCAGTGCAGATTCAGATTGGTTGCATATCATTTGCATATATTACAAGAAAATTCATACAAAAAAGTATTAAAATTAATGAATACTAATAAAAGAAGTATTAATATGTATTGATGTCTATTCTGAGTTTTCATTTGAATATCAGAATATCATTTGAATATATGAGTAAAATGAGATCCAGGCATAAAGTCTATATTATGTCTTTTATTATTATTTCTGCATTTTATTTTTCTTAATGGTTGTTGCACATTAAGCTGAATTGCACGTGAAAGTGTCTGTATAAATAATAACATTTTATTGCTCCTACCCGCACAGGATGAAGAGGAGGCACATGAGCCAGGCATACGCTCCCACTTTATAGGTGACTTGGGAGAGCACTTGCTCTTGGCAGGTGGTGCAGGTGACCATGCCGGGAGAGCGCCCGAGTTCCATTTCATAATTCACAAACTTGTTCTTGTCCCTGTCAGTGGATGTCGTTTGAACTGCCAGAGTGAAGGAAGAAAACAAAGTAAGCAGAGAGTAAGCAGGATTTAAAACTGATGTGTCATGCTGATACTCACCTGTCGTGGTTTGGGTCTGCACTCTGTAGCCTGAGCTGGGGGAAGCGGAGCTTGGCGTGAATGGCGTGTGCACCTTGTACACCTTCACGTTGTCTTGTTGGTCCCCCACTACGGATAAAAAGAGATCATGACATCATGACATCAAGCGGTGCATTCAGAGGGCCTTCTTTACTGGGTATATGATTAACATCAGACTAAAAGTGGATAAGGAACCAATAGGAACATCACATTCCATTAAACTATCAGTACAAACCACCAGAGACAACTAGACAATCTCAAATAGTTTCTAACAATGTGTACTTTCAGCACAGCAGTCCAACGGAGAAATACATTTGAAACATTGCACTGTTTTAAAAGCAATATTAGCTATTAGGGTACTCAATCCCACATCATGAAGAACACGCTATAATAAGGAGAAAGAAGCTACTTTGGGTTAAAAATGAAAATTTGATACTGACCCGGTATGACATAGGGTGGAGGGTCATTTATTCCTGAGCTCATTTCCTTATGTTTTTAGCCGTAACTGCAAGAAACAATGAATCAATCAATCAATCAATCAAGAAAAGAAAGTGTTCATTTCACTTAATATTTATCTGAATTATTTGATAGTAATACTAAAATATATATTTATATCATATATTTAGTTTGGTTCTATCTTTTCATCCTTTGTACTGATATTGTGTTTTATTTACACTTTCTTTTATTTCCGTTGTACGTATCTTCTTGCAAAATGATTGAATCTTATCCAGTTGGTGTGTTTTAATGAATGTTCCCCCCTTGTTTTGTCATGGACCAAAAACGACTTCATGCCTTTCCTAAAACTTGTTTTGGCATTAAAACATTTGAAAGTGTGTTTTTATTCTTGATGAGAATTGCAGCAAAAGTTTCATCAGCTGATCTCAGTTGCACATTCAAAACCATACAAGAACTTTCATTTATTATGTATTATTTATTTATCTACAAACAATTCAAAAGAAAGAAATATATCATCTTGCATTGAGTCATTGATCTAGAATGAATATATGAAATACAACTAATGGTAAATTTGAATTGATGATGTTATTACAATATTATTACATGAAGTAATAGACCTTTTATCTTACTATTCATAGTTACCGCTAGAAATTACAAAATATTATTCAATAAACCTTCAAATTGTCTGATCAACCTGCAATTTCAACACATTTAAAGAGTAAATTTCATGAATTGTGACCACTAGGGGGCGTATGATCATCATCGGAGTGGATGGAAAATGTCTTGCGGAATAGTTGTCATCTAATTTCATCCTTTATTTTAGTTACAGTCCAGTTTAGTGTTTGACTCAATTTAAGCTGAGTTGACCTTAGAGACAGGTTACACCTTCATGAATACTTCATGAATATTTAGTACATGATTTAACTTATGAATACTGTAAAAAGTGT
Source organism: Noturus placidus (assembly GCA_022414735.1). Taxonomy (NCBI): domain Eukaryota; kingdom Metazoa; phylum Chordata; class Actinopteri; order Siluriformes; family Ictaluridae; genus Noturus; species Noturus placidus. Next base: position 7,441 of record JAFFST010041677.1, on the reverse strand, counting down.
GACGATGACTTGGATTGTCGAGTTCCTTACAATTCCCTAGTGAAGATGTCTGTGATTCTCTAGTCTGCGATGGCATCCATGTTGCGAAAGATCATGTTAATATGGGAAAAATTTGGTCTTTAAACTGCATCTTGTTTGCAGACACTGTTGCAGAGATGTATGGATTAATAAAGAGCAAAAAAAAAAAAACCAAAAAAAAAAAAAAAAAAAGTGTCAATTCATTTGTAGGTTCAGAGTTCAGCGGTATAAAAAAATATATATATTTGATGTTTTTTTGTTTGGATTATACCCCAGCATTTATTTATTTATTTATTTTAAGGTAATCAATATAACGTGATAATGTTTCCATTTCAGTGAAACAGAAGTACACTTCTCTCCGGAGATGGTTCTCGGAAATGCCTGAAGAAGTTCAGATGTTTCTAAAAGACGGGAATTTGCCTTGATGACAAATCTGACTAGCCTAGCCTGTCCTGGGCCAGGCGTCCACTGGTGAGGTGTGGAATGTCGCCCGGCAGCGTGTTTCACTCGGCAGTCTCGTTGATGTCTCAACAACTTAGTACGTAGCCTGTATTCTCAGAATTAAAGGTGTTAAGCTGTACTTTCCCTTGGTGCTGCAGTGGTACCATTAAGAGTAAATGATTTTAAAGGTACAGAATATCCTTATTTCCAAGTGAAACTTACGTCCTGAATGTACAATAGATAATGACTGTCATGGTGCCATCAAGGTGACATCATCAAGGTGAGATCATGACATCATGAAAAAACGTTATTTCCCGGCGTGTCGCTTTTTAAAACAACACAGAGTGAACAATCCCTGAGTGATTATTTAATTTTAAGGTGTGTATCAGGGCTGGGATCCTGCATGACCCAACATAAAAGGTCACATGAAGCTTTCATGACAAGAAAGGCAGCACGGGTACTGGTGCTGTGCTGCAAGATGAATTTACTGCATTCATTCATTCGTTTTCAGTAACTGCTTTATCCTGAGCAGAAAAAAACTATCAAATTGGACAGTTCCTTGTTGCTGGGGTGGTGCCCTCAACATACCTTAAATGCATGGACATAGTGCAATTTAATGGACTGTAGTTCTTTTAGAGTGAAGCTTTATTAAAATGGGTATTTATGGGTCAACAATATAAAAGCTATACCATGAAGATGCCACCTGAGCAAGAAGAAAAGGTACAGGTTAGTACCCTTTTCACTAAGATTAAGATGTAGTATGGGAGGGACTTAAAAAACAACAACATATGAAACAGGAAACTATTAACAGATCCAGAATAAAATTTATGTCTCATATCCCTCACAACATGTATCTCCTATTAGTTTCACTGAATAATATCTTAAAACACTGGAATAACAATCTGGAATATTCACGATTCATTTTACAACTAATCATTTTGGATTGCAGTTATTACAACACTATTAATCACTCCAAATCAAATCCATACAACATCATTAATCAGATTTACAGATTATTCTACAGATTGTGAAAGAGTAAAGAATGTGGGTTATAATGACGAATGTATGGCATCCTTTCAGAGCCTTTTTTAGATCCTGCAAAATACTTGTTTTGTTACACTACTGGTTTTCCTCTCAATAAAATAAAACCCATTATATAAACATGTCACATCACTAATTGATTTTTGCTTAAGGAACTTGGCAAGCAGCTCCATATTGGATGTTTAGTGTGCTACCTAGGGTGGTCAAGCAGGGAAGCACTATTTTATACCCTACATAAGGAACATATATAGTGAACAGTAAATAAGATTGATCCTTATTGGATATAAAGTGTACTATATAACCTATATATGCACCCATATACAGTAAAGGTATATATACAATATATAACTGTATAACTACATACCCATAACTAATTATCTATATATAAATATATAACGCTGCACAAAGTGCATGTAACACACTACATAAAATGTAATCATTATTTTTATTTCATACATGGTTCCTATATTTCCTATATAGTGTACTTATACAGGGAGTATGAATCTATTTTGATTGTATTATTTTGTTTTTATGTTAATTTAAATGTACAATTAGTACTAATTAGTTCTGACATACTTAATAGCATTCATAACAAACATTTCTAGGTGACATTTTTAAAAGTCTGACTCCTTTTTTTTTTGCTTTATTGTACCATTATTCTGTGCAATTCAGACCTTAATAAGTTTAAAGAATGTGAAAATGTAAATAATGACATGGTATAAACTCTAACAGGCGTGCCCTGCCATCATTGTTGTACTTGCTCTTTTGATTAAAGGTCACTACGGCACTGTTACATCATTATTTCTTCTAACTACATAAAATAAAGCTCAGTTTTCTTTGAATTTCATAACCATCCAAAACTAGACTCAAGGCCTGAAACTGGACTAAAATCACCAACATCAGGATCTTGATGAGTATCTTGATAAAGTTATTAATATATTAAAATAATTAAACATATTCTGTTGTCATTTAAGAATCAGAAAGGATTTTTACGTTTAACAGCTCACAATAATATTCTAGTAAAATGTTTATCATGTGATCATCCCTGAGCATCTATGTAAAAGTATGTTAAGGAGACGTTTACACCGTTCATGAGCTACTGGATGTTAATTTTGCAGGCACAAAAAGGCTCAAAAATATGATTTAATACCTTAAATCAATTTGCTAAAAATCAAGATCAAAAGATATTTTTCATGATCTAAAATCACTTTCAATATTTAATCATTTTAACCCTAAACCATGATGATGAGCCATAGCACACATTAAAGCCAGGTATAAGTTTCTACTCACCCAGTTGCTGCTGACGTCTTTGGTGCGACTGAATCCAGTTCCAGAAGAATTGTTTCGCTTTTCACAGCCACTCCACTCCACCCTCCTCGATGAGGGTGCGTTTTCATACGCATTCACCTCCGCCATGAATATGCATAAGCCTGAGTCAGGTAGTCAAGGCCTTTTCTCTACCTCTGGCTCTCTGTATAACCTGTTTTTGTCATAACAATGCGCCCTTACAAGTGCAGACTGGCAAGTTTTTTTTTTTTTTTTTTTTAAAGCCTAAAACACAATTATACACACAGTTATGAGATAATTTCCATGTGAGTGATTCAGTTAAACTCATTTCTAAGTACTATTGTAAAGAGCTAACATAAAGAGAAACTAATTTACAAAATCGAATATATATTATATATAAAAGTATATTATATACTATTAGTATATTATATACTAAATAAACAAATTGAATATATATGTAAACAGCTGAGTTTACCATCAGGGCAAAATGAAGGAATATAATTTATAACAATTCATAAAGTATGTTTTCTGATTTTCCTTTTCTGCTATTTTTAATGCTATAGGGGGGGATGCAAACCTTTGCACTCAAGTATAACTGCACTTGGGTATCCATGCTGCATCTTGTGCGATGTCTACTGCACCTCCCTGCCATTCTGTGTCTGTAATGATGATAATGGTCAGTAAGTAAGGAATAAAACACTCTGTAACGTGCTGAAATTAAGAAATTAATCAACAACCAGGTGTTAGGATGAAATTGAGTTACAGTTACCATGGCAATTTTTCCTATAACAGTACATCTCCAAGTGATTTATTCCTCTAATACCAAAGCAATTTATTAAACAATAACAATTTTTATTTATTAAAGAATAATACGTCATACGTTTTATCCTTTTATAGTTACGTTTAATGTCGTAGAACGTCCGCAAAACAAATTTGTTTCTGTTCTTAGCAGCTATAAACCATCTTTCTTTCACCAGCCTTTTTTTTATCTTTCTTTTAACGTTAATATGACCAAAAAAAAACATTTGTCATGTTACTGACAAACCACAAAAAAGTTAAATGCCTCTGACCCAAAAAATCAAAGCATTGACACTAGAGACTCCTTTCTTAAATGTTACATAAACATCTCCATACAGAATACTTCACCAATATCAACTATTGCACAACTAATAACAATGATAACAGATAACTAAGAGTAATGATAACAATAATATTGGAATGACTCATTAATATACAGTGGTGTGAAAAAGTGTTTGCCCCCTTCCTCATTTCCTGTTCCTTTGCATGTTTGTCACACTTAAGTCTTTC
>JAFFST010041675.1:0-13661 GCA_022414735.1 Noturus placidus | reverse complement strand
ACACACTCACATATAACACACACTGCGACATATAACACACACTCACATATAACACACACTCACATATAACACACACTCACATATAACACACTCTCACATATAACACACACTGCAACATATAACACACTCTCACATATAACACACACTCACATATAACACACACTGCAACATATAACACACACTCACATATAACACACACTCACATATAACACACTCCCACATATAACACACTCTCACATATAACACACACTCACATATAACACACACTGCAACATATAATACGCACTCACATATAACACACACTGCAACATATAACACACACTCACATATAACACACACTGCAACATATAACACACACTCACATATAACACACACTCACATATAACACACACTGCAACATATAACACACACTCACATATAACACACACTCACATATAACACACACTCACATATAACACACACTGCAACCTCTCTCTCTCTCTCTCTCTCTCTCTCTCTCTCTCTCTCTCATCCACCTGCTGCTCATCCAGACTCTATTCTCCACCAGCACTCATCTCTCCACCTTTCCTTCTCTCTGTCTGTCCCTCAGTGCTGTGATGGAAATATTGATTAATTCCTCACGTGTCTGTCTCGGTTTATTTTCTCTCCCTTTTTTTCCCCAAGATACTCGATGACAGCGTTTTATCATCCGCTGTGCAACAGGTACAGTAGCGTTATTGTGTTTTTCCCCTCTCATTAGCTGCGTGGTTAAAGTCGGTCTGGAATTCAGTGAACACTGTAACTGCATCTTGTCATTTGAGATAAATACCTGTTGGTTTTGCGACAGATTCCATGTTTGTGATTCTCATGTTGTGATTCTGCCATGCTGAATTTACTGAATATGCATTATTAGCATTTTGACTTTTTCATGGCTGTCAGTGTCAGCCACACTAATGCTCTGACTTCAGAGAAATCTAAAGACAGGATGAGATAGTCATCTGAAACAATAATAGCCTCAGATCTTACTGTTATATAGTAATAATATGATAATTATATAATAATAAATCATGTTAAATTGGTGGGTTTTTTCACTATGCACTGAATTTAGGGTAGTTGCTATTTAAATCATGATGATGGTGCCAGATGGAGAGAGAAAAAGACATAATATCCAAATCCCTGATTGTTATGTGGCAGTAATATCATCTCTGAAAATGTATTGCTAATATGGTGCATTCATTAATATTCACTTAAATTTGCAGGTTTGCAGTTTTTGATTGGAGACAGGGACTATGACTGGGACAGAGGCTGAGGTAGGGACTGAAGACAGGCTTAGATAGGGACTGGTCTGGAGAAAGGCTGAGATAGGGATTGGGACTGGAGAGAGGCTGAGAGAGGGACTGGTACTGGAGAGAGGCTGAGATAGGGATTAGAGAGAGGCTGAGATAGGTAGTAAAGACTTGAGAGAGGTACAGATAGGAATTGGAGAGAGGGTGAGATAGGGACTGGGACTGGAGAGAGGCTGAGATAGGAACTGGGACTGGATAGAGGCGAGATAGGGACTGGGACTGGAGAGAGGCTGAGAGAGGGGCAGGAGATAGGGTGAGATAGGGACTAGGTCTGGAGAGAGGCTGAGATAGGGACTGGAGAGAGGATGAGAAAGGGATTGGAGAGAGGGTGAGATAGGTACTGGGACTGGAGAGAGGCTGAGATAGGAACTGGGACTGGAGCGAGGCTGAGATAGGGACTGGGATTGGACAGAGGCAGTTATAGGGATTGGAGATCGGGTGAGATAGGTACTGGGAGTGGAGAGAGGCTGAGAGAGGTACTGGGACTGGAGAGAGGCTGAGATAGGGACTGGGACTGGAGAGAGGCTGAGATAGGGACTGGGATTGGACAGAGGCAGAGATAGGAAATGGGACTGGAGAGAGGCTGAGATAAGGACTGAGACAGGGACTGGGAATAGATTGGAGACTGAGACACGGACTGTATCAGTGTTAAATTAGAAACTTTTATTAATCAGGGACTAAGACAGGAACTGGGACTTGATTGGGTGCTGAGGCTCTTTGTCTAGGACTTGAGAGAGACTGATACAGGGACTGGGACTGGAGGTGCTAGGACTGGAACTGGGTCTAGACAAGGATCTTGGACAGAAATTGGGACTGGATCAGGTGTGTGGACAGGCACTGGGACTGGATCAGGGAAACATATATTGGAACCAAAGAGACAAAGGTGGAGGTGGACAGGTAATGTATAATTGACTGATACAGAGACAGACACAGAAACAAGGCCTGAAGTAGGGGCTTTGCTTTTGTCTCTGATATTGATTGAGTCTTTGTCCCTATATCAGGGATGGGATTGTAGACAAAGACAAGAACTGAGGCTGGGATTAAAATGATGTTAGGGACAGAGGATAACATAGCATCAGTGATGGATAGATAGATAGATAGACAGACAGACAAACAGACAGACAGACAGACAGATAGATAGATAGATAGATAGATAGATAGATAGATAGATAGATACTTTATTGATCCCCCAGGGGGAAATGGAGCTCAGGGATACACAGAATTGATCACAGAACTTGAGACTGTCCTGGCTTGATCCTGTGCTAGTCATGTGAACAAAGTTGGGCTGCAAGATACATAAGATACTGTACATGCGATCAAAGACAGACCTTGGTACTAAGACAGGATCAGAGCCAGGAACTGAGGCAAGGATAAAGGGCTGAGACTGACATAGGATCAGGGAAACAAGCTGAGACAGACCAGATCAGACACATGAGGCAGAAACAGGGGTTAAGATTGACAATGATCAGAGACTGAGACTGATTTAGGACCAGTGACCAAAGGCAAGAGTGAAATAATATTGAGTTCTGCAGCTGTGATTCCTGTGACACAAGATTAGGGACAGGGGAGGAGACTAACATAGGATCAGGGTTGAGGTATACACAGGACAGGTGTTGAGATTGAGGCAGAATCAATTATAGGGACTAAATAAACAAAATATTCATATTCCTTTTTACCTGATACTAGTGGTTGTAACTATAACTTATGTGGTTGTCTGTCCTTTCTCCAGGTATTCTACCGATTTTGAGCTCCTCAACATTCTCAAGATGAAGTGTTAAAGTGATGATGTGTAGCGTGCATTATAACCATTCATTTGTGAGTGGCAGTGAGATGATTGTGAACACTCTGACTCTGGAACAGAAGACAGTGTTTGCCTTTGTCCTGATGCTGTTGGTTTTTCTTGCTCTGCTGATTGTCCGATGTTTCCGGATCCTTCTGGACCCTTATAGCAGCATGCCCTCCTCACACTGGGGAGATGGACTGGAGAGGCTTGAAAAAGGGACGTTTGAGTATGCCCTCACCTGAGAACATGCCCTAATCTGAGGCCACGTCCCTTTAACAGATGTCCAATTGTTATTATAATTTTTTTCTTTCTTCATAACAATTTTTATTGATTCTCATACACTTTTAAGAGTACAACAAAATATATCTATACAGAATCAACATTTTTTACCCCGATAACAGCCCCTCCCCCCACACAGGAAAGTTTACATTTGATTAATTTACTTATGATTCATGTACATGTGATTTAATTACATATGATTCATTTTCATAAATCCATACAGAATCAAATTTTTAACCCCAGTAACCCCCCCACACACACACACACAAGATTTATATATGATTCATTTATCATTTATATATGATTCATCTATATGTAATTTTACATGTGGTTCATGTACACATGATTCATTTTCACCATCAAGAGTTTCACATATTCTCCTGCTTCCTCCGCTGAAATAAAGTCCTTCTGGACACCGTTATGTGTAATGCGAAGCCGAGCTGGGTGAAGTATTCCATACCGAGCGCCCTCAACATCACGAAGCTGATGCCGAACCTCATTAAATGCAGCTCGAGCCCGAGCTATCTTAGGTGTGTAATCAGGGAAAACAGAGATAATCAAATTCTTCACTTTAATCCGCTGGAGCTCTCTCGCACTCCGTAAAATCTCCACACATTCACTGTGATAGTGGAATCGGCACACAATAGCTCGTGGTCGTTCATCAGGCTTGGGCTTCGGCTGAAGGGTCCGGTAGGACCGGTCCAAAATCGGCTCCTTCTCCAGACCAAACAACTCTTTAACAAGGCCGCTACAGCAGCAGTTGAACACGTATTAGAACCTTCTGGAACTCCCATTATTCGAACATTCGAACCACGACCTCGTCTCCAAATCCTCACATTTATTCTGTAATTGAGTCATGGTCTCAGTGAGAGACTGGTGGACTTCATGTGTGCTATGTCATGTGTAAGCGTGTGCTCCATTTCCACAACCGTACCCCTCAGTGCTGATACGGCGGCCTTGGTATCAACTTTATCATTAACCTGCTGTGTTTTCACAGCCTGCAGCTCAAGCTGGATAGCAGACAGCGCTTCCTTGAGAATCTCCTGGAGCTCCGTATTAAAAATATCAGCGATATCCTTCCTCAATGAAGCCAGCAGCTCAAGCTTGAGTGTGGCGAGATCAAAGTCACGGCTTGGCAACGCGGATTCAGGGGGAGAAGGGGACACGCTCATGGCACGCACACTCGGCCTCAGTCGTGTTTGAATGCGTCCTCGGGTTTTCGTTTTCTTGTCAGACATTTTACCGTGACAAAAGAATTTAAATTATAAGCAAGGATAAGGAGTAAAATAAGTTAAAGTATATTATATGACCAAAAAGCACAAATTAATTAAAATTTTAATCGCAATCAGCAGGACCCTCCAGCTTCGCGTCCTACTCCATTCACACCCGAATTCGAACTCCCAGATGTCCAATTTTTATTTAAAATGAAAGGTTCATCTGACATCTTGCCCTAACTTAACATTATAGCCTCACAGTTATGCGTTCTCACACTTGTAACTGAAGCCACACCCTTCCTGAGCAGATGCCTTTACCCCCTATGTGAGATCACGCACTTTTATGAGACCATCCTCTAAGGCACAGGTTCCTAACCCTGCTCCTGTAGAACTCCCTGTCCTGCACAGTTTTCCCAGTTCTAACACAGTTAGATAACTAAGAGACATCATCTTCATCCATAACTAAAAGCACATCCGAGGTCATGCACTTAACAGCCTTATCTTTTGTCATACCCTTCTTTGATGTTTCATGCCTACCTGTCACTAAGCCCTTATCTGACACCTCACCGTTACATGGCACAATGGCCTTACCTGACACTATGCCCTTACCTAATGCTACTCCTTTAACTGAGGCCACACCTAAGACCACAGCCTTACCTTAGGCCACAACATTAAATGAGGCCTCAGCTTTATCGAAAGCCAGTCTAAAGCAAGAGAATCTCACCGAAAGCCACAACTTTCCAGAGGACATGGCCACGTCTAAAGGCCACACCCATATCTGAGGCCACACCTTTGATCTTTAGCTAATTCCACAAATCTACTTTGGACCAAACCCTTATGTGAGCACACTTACACTCATCTGTAAAATCTCCACACCTTTATCTGAAAGCACACCTGACTAAATGTCTAGCAATGTGGGAAACACGGAACTCGTATCGAACACCACAATGAAATAATATACCCCCATCCCCCATATTCACCCTAACCTGGTCACCTGCCAATTCCCACCCACTACCCAGCTGTCTCCTATCATAAGACAACTTCCAACCAACTGTGGAGGCTAAAGGATAACATTTACTTCCTCTGAGACACATGAAGCCAACAACAGCTGCTCACGCTGCAGCACACTCGAAGCTGTCTGCCCTCTTCCACATACAGGAGCCTGGCAAGCTTATCCTTTTCCTATCCCTGCTTTTGGATTGATGATGAACAATATCAATCAGCATCTGACTAAAACACAAACCTGTGTAAATAAACTGATCTCCTGGTAGGAACAATGCAACAATCCAGGTTATTGAACTGTCTGAAAGGTTTACTGTTCCTTGCCAGGGGTTTTGTGTGTGTGTGTGTGTGTGTGTGTGTGTTGATGATATCAGATTTTAATGCAGTCTTACTACTTAAATCCACTTTAGTGCATTAAGAACCACTTCAAACAGGGTATAAAGTGTAATATTGGACCTGTGTAACACATTTCAGATGGATGATAGTGTGCACTTCTGAATCCTCTGCTCAGTGTTTTCCTCGTCACGTATGCACAGTATGTCTGACCTCAATTGTCTCACCGTGACACTTAAACAAGGGATTGCAGGAAGAAAAAGCTTCTACATTTTTGCTTTGTCAGAATTGAAAATGTTTACATGAACAACAAGCACAGAACGGTGGAGCAGCAGTTTGGACTGGTACAGGTCACCCGCTGTGTCGAGCTCTTCATGTGTATCTGTAGACTGTTCACACAAAACCAAAAACATCTTTTTATTAGTTTGGTGTGTAGCTAATATTCTATTAATGTGTGTGTGTGTGTGTGTGTGTGTGTGTGTGTGTGTGTCACTGTGATTCATCCTCCATCTCTCTACATGACAGCATTGAGAATTTGGAAACCACTAACCTTTCTGTAGAAGCGAGACATGAAGGCGGTGGAGGGAAGCGGCTCCGTCCCAAATGCTAGAGTTCATGACTTGATATTTTTAGAAACTGTAGAAAACACAGGCTTTGTCCCTGACGGTGATCTGATGTGTGAGTGTTCATACCTTGTGTGAGGGAGTGTGTGTTGCACACAGTTATTTCAGTGACTCTTCTTGGTTATTCTTTTATGAAATGCTGGCGTTTGGAACACAGCCAGTTGTTTTAGGATTGTAGATCTTTCTCTTTGCACTTTATCACTGCGTGTGCTTTAGTGCTGTCAGTTTCAGATTCCGTGCCTTCATACAGTGATGTACAGCACCTTTCAGATTGTGTGTGCCATACTGTGGTTTTGTATTTGTTGTGAACTAAAGTCACTTTGTGTTTGTGATGAGATTCTTTCCGTCTTCTGAGTGAAGGTAATGTGGAATAACACCCTGCTGCTGGATCTGGTGTCTGTTTATAAAGCGTACTACAAGCTTCACTGCAAATGATAAAATGTGTATAATCTATTATAAAGCTTCTCATAACTTTATTCCGAACCCCTGCAGGATAAACACACGGTCACCGTGACGATAATGTGGTGTCATATGAGCAGTTCAGCAGTTTAGGGATTCAGAAAGATGTGTACACTTCACGACATGTGTCTCGATGTAATAGATATTAACGGATTAAAGGAAAAAGCCGGCACTTTGTTTGATGTTTACTGCTCTTTACACGTCACTGCAGACTCGGTTTATTTTGCGCTGTCAATTTTTTCTTATTGCAATGAAGAGCAGGTGGAAACTTCTCCTTTAAAATCATAGGCAGATCATTATAAAAGTTCCCCACCGTGATAAGTTCCAAATTACAGCATTATCAAGTTCCGTTTCACTTTTCTGATAGACGTGACCCTGATAAAGGAGTAAGCGGTTGAAGATGGATGGATGGATGGATGGATGATGGAACGGTTTAGGACAAAGTTCTGATCATAAGGACGCGGGTGGCTTCACGATGACAATTAAATCTAGCTAGCTGTAAAGAAAGAAACACTACAAAGAGACTTATAGAGAGAACCAGAACATACTGCTCTCGGCCAATCAGAACACACTGCACTGCACTCAGCCAATCAGAACACACTGCACTGCTCTCAGCCAATCAGAACACACCATATTGTTCTCAGCCAGTCAGAACACACCATATTGTTCTCAGCCAGTCAGAGCACAGCATTTGCTAGTTGATGTAATGAAATAGGACAGTGTGTCTCCACCTGCTGGATCGGAACTGAAGCTACAGTACACAAGGCCATGCTGAGGGCTGTAACCACGGCAACAACAGCTCCAGCAGGAAAGTGAAGTAAAAAAATAATCTAACAAAAAGATATTAAACCTGGAATAAATAATAAAAGATAAAAAAAAGATAGAATGAAAATAAACACTATAAATAAATGATATTTAACTCATTATATTACAGTGTTATAATACTGTTTATATTTACTGTTATAAATTATATATAATATATATAAATAATAGTGAATAAATATTTCTTTGTAATCGTGTTAATAATGTTAGGAATTATTATTATTATTATTATTATTATTATTATTATTATTATTAATAGTAGTAGTAGTAGTAGTAGTAGTAGTAGTAGTACGTTACATTATAAATTATAATCTTTTTATTTATAATTTCTGTAAAATTTATCTTTTCCTGTTAACTTCCTGAAGGTCACATGAATGACAGCCATCAGTTCTCAGAATTCTTCCTGCAATTCATATACGGGACGACAATAAGGAAGTGTGTGTGTGTGTGTGTGTGTGTGTGTCCCACAGCATGTTCCAATTATTAGTGGCTTCACATTAACTCATAACACACACACACACACACACACACACACACACACACACACACACACACACACACACACACACACACACATACACACACACAGAAAAGAATAGAGAGCCTTTAGTATTATGTCCTACTGATATTAACAATCAATCCCAATATTAATGACACACTTCATGAAAATGAAGAAATCTCACACACACATGTAGATCTCATAGAAGATCTCAGACACATTTAGAAGATCTCAGACACATTTAGAAGATCTCAGACACATTTAGAAGATCTCAGACACATTTAGAAGATCTCAGACACATTTAGAAGATCTCATACATGTAGAAGAACTTGGTCCACTCCTTTGTGCATACAAGTTAAAATGGTTTTACTTCCTCAGGGTTCAGCACGTGGACGTCATCTTCATGTTTTATCAGGTTTTAAATCCACAGACTGAGATGTTTTCTCTAAACCCATCATTGGGTGTTCCGTGAGGGTTTCTGTGGTGATTGACATGTATTTCACTCCCAGGTCCTACAGCAGGTTTGGGGGTTTTGCTCTGAGTTTCTGTACATCACCACATCGTCCTGTTATTAATCATTTCAACATTAAGAGTCTTCAGTCTGAGATTGTTATCTGAAGATCAGATCGAAGGTGTGATCAGATCTTGTCTCTGAAAGAGTTTTCTTTTCAGGATGTTAGAATAGCAGCCGTATCGATTCAGTCTGAAATGTAAACCTGACTGGTTTTATAATCCTAACAGAACATTAATAAAACATTAAGAGAACATTAATGGAACTGTAATAAGCCCAGAATCATATCACTGTGCACATTGTCTCAAACACAATGTGATTAATAATCAGCTTTATTATCTTTCTGTCTGCGTTTATGGCCTGGTTAAAGTTTAAACGCACGTCCCGCGTCCTCTTTGATGGAACAAGGATCTGTCCATGTCCCTTGCTTAAGCATTTTCTGAGTTTGTGGGTAAAAAAAAGGCGTTTGAGCCAATCATGTGCCAGAGGGAGTGATATGAATCGTATATAAGCAGCCTGTTCGTGCAGAACGTTCGCATTGAGAGAAGATCAGCGAACTTCTGCATCCAGGAGCATTTACACAGCTGCTGATATATTAGGAAACATTTTATTTTCAACGTGAGTGCGTTCTGCAGCTCAGGTGAAGCTCAAGTTCTTGTGTTTTTGTGAAAGTAAGAAGTTTCACTCTCTAGATCTGCAGAACTGATCAAACGGACAGGATTCCAGATGGAGAATCCAGCATTCGAGAAGTCGAAAGACGATCCTCCGCTTTACGAGGAGACCTCGTTTTCTGCTCACGATTATAAAACCGTGGAGCATCGCTCCATCAGGCCGTCGGTGGTGAGCGCGTTCGGCCACAACACGCTGGACCGAGCACCCAACATCAACTTTTACCGGAACGCCGGGAGCGTAAGCGGACAGCGAGTCATCAGACCATCGCTGCAGGAGCTTCACCAGGTCTTCAACAAGGTCAGTGATGTGATGAGGAGCTCAAACACACCGTACTGTAGAATAATACACACTGCTTTATCTCCACACACCTCTACACACAGCTCTAACGACACTGACATATCACCTTAAAATCCTACCTGTGGGTAAATCAGCGAGGGGTCAGTGCGCGATCATCTCCACCTCCCGGGGGTTTATTAGATAATGAAACGCTGACTCACACACTGTGGAGTTACACAGCATTTTAACTCACTGAAAACTTTACACAAATACTTTTTTGTGTTTTAAAGCCGAAAACAATGAAAATCGAGTCAATGTTAAACACGTTGTGATCATGTGACACACAGCTATGTTCAACAGGGTTACACGGTTAGGGGTGAGGCACGACTCGGGTTGGGGCATTCCTAATTTGGTTATGTGGCGACTCAACTGTGTTTTTACAGATTTACACACACACACACACACACACACACACACACACACACACACACACACACACACACACACACCCATCAGTCTGTGCAGAAACGAGATGCTCAGTAATGATGTGTAACGGTGTTTAATCTGAAATTAATCACACTGTGTTTATGAGTAATGATCTGATCACCGTAAACTCCCTCATTAATGCTAACGAGGCCAGAAAGTGCTGCTGAGTCACTGTGTGTGTGTGTGTGTGTGTGTGTGTGTGTGTGTTGAACCATTATGCCTTATAGCAATATGAACAGTTAGTATTTATTCCTAATCACAACAAGAATAACAACAAAACAAGATTTTTTATACAATCTGAAACAGTGTCTCTGATATTGAAATATTGTGTTTGCATTCGTGTCCGTGAGAGCAGAGGATTACTAACAGTGCTATAGAAATAAAACTGAATTAAATTGTGTGTGTGTGTGTGTGTGTGTGTGTGTGTGTGTGTGTGTGTGTTAGAATGGAGATAAGGATATCTCTGACACACTGGATGACAGTGAAGGCAGTGATGTGTTACCCAGTGATGATCTTGAAGCTCCTCCCCCTGCAGAGGATGAAGCGGGAGGGATGAAATTTGGCTGGATTAAAGGAGTACTGGTGAGTGTTTTAAACACACACACACACACACACACACACACACACACACACACACACACACACACACACACACACACACACACACTCACACACACACACGCGCACACACACACACACACACACACGCACGCGACACACTCACACACACATGCACACTCACACACACACACACATGCACACACACACGCACTCATACACTCACACACACACACACACACGCAGACACACTGACACACTCACACAGACACACACGCACACACGCACACACACACACACACACACACACACACACACACACACACACACACACACACACACACACACACACACACACACACACACACACACACTCACACACACGCACACACACACACACACACACACACATATACACACACACACACACAGTATTGTGTGTGTACTATTCCAGTGTATCACATGTGTGTGTTGAATAACTGTGTGTTGTGCAGGTGAGGTGTATGCTGAATATTTGGGGTGTGATGCTTTTCATTCGTCTTTCGTGGGTCTTTGGGCAAGCTGGAGCAGGTGAACACTTACACACACACACACACACACACACACACACACAGACATGAACACACACAACTAATGAAGAAAAGTTAATATAATTCTAAAATGAATCCTGTGACCTTCATCCTGATCATCATCATCATTAGTGTGCAGTAAAGAGGTGCACATTGGGAATATTTTACTTCTGCTTTTCTCAGATAAATGTCGACCGTTACTTCATCACATTTCTGAAAACATTTCTGATTTTATTTTGTAATAAACTTCCCTTTCTTTCCTTCTACATTATTACCTTTTCTTATTTCTCAACCTTCTCATTTCTTCATGTTTATAATCTGACCATTATTTCCCATCGCAACACCATTCTTCATACGCACGACTCAAAGAGCCAATTCAAAGAGTCGACTCACTCATGAATCATGTCATTCATTTGATCTAATTATGTGACTGAGGTCAGAAAATGGTTCTGTATGGACTGTAATGTTCATCTGAGGAGACGCTGGGTTATATTTATCAGCTGACCTTTGACATGATAATATTAGCTAGATTTATTCTCATGTTCAAATCCCTGTATCGGATCGAGAGTGTAAAATGACCACAGAATCAAATCAAACTTACTCCTCACACAACCAGAGAGACGAGCTGAGCACTCTGTAACCCCCAACGTCTTCAGGACACGGCCGTATTAGACATGGAAAAGGGTTTATTTGAACGTGGTTCGGTATGAGGTGTCAGGTTTCTCTATTTGGCCCTCAGGTGCTGAAGCGAGTGCAGTTTAGAGAAAGCAGCCATTCCTCAGAGTCCATTAGCTCAGAAAAGTGTTTTCCAGGTCGATGGTGTGTGAATAATGGCAGATTTCGAGGCAGTCCCGCGGCACTAACTTCACACCTTCAGAAACCCCGAGTGGAACAGAAGGCCGTTTCTGATGAAGTTAAAATCATTGTTTAAATACCGACCAGAGGCAGGTACGCTGTAGCTGAAGGGGCGGAGCTTACAGACACCTCCTTGCTTTGGAATGTTAACATTTTCAGCTGTGATTTTGGGTTGTGTAAATTGGTGGTTGTTTCTGTTCTGGTTGTGCGCAACACGTGAACACGCTGGTTTCCTTTAGTGTGCTTTCACATACATGCGTTTGCCTCTGAGAGAGGTGGTTCTGATCCGCTCACAAACTCCCGCCATGAGAAAGGGATTTGATTCTGAGTCGACTCGACTGAAGGAAGTGAATCAAACCTGCGGCGTGATTTGTGTTACTGTAGTTTTACTGTAGATGTGCGATCGTTTCTTTATCCCCTGCGCCGTGTCCACTCAGATCACGTGATGTAGCTCTGTATCTCTGACCAATGAGGGGAAGAGTTTTGTGTTGTGGTTGGTGTATTTATGCACAGTGTGAAACCAAACCAAGAAGCAAGTTTTTGACCAGTGTTTGTCCATCAGTAAGTAAAGAAGTGTGCGGAGCCAATGCAAATAGATGAATTGTCCACCTGCAGTATTGAGTTTGTAGTGTTTCTCAGTGTGTCACCGTATACACCCCGCCCACACACATTTCTACTCTCACAAACTTTCTCCACATATTATATTTTCAACATTATGGTTAAGGTGTGTTCTGCATATCTGCGTGAAGAGTTTTAGTTTCAGTTTCACTTTTCCCCGAGACTCTTTCCTTCTAAATGCATTATTATTTATGCAGTTATTGTGTAGATCATCCACAACAGCTCTCCACGACACACCACACACCACACACCACACACGACACACACCAGACACCACACACCACACACCACACACGACACATGACACACACGACACACGACACAGGACACACGACACACGACACACGACACACCACACACGACATACGACACACACGACACACGACACACACCACACACGACACACCACACACCACACACGACACACGACACACACCACACACCACACACGACACACGACACATTACACACGACACACCACACACCACATACGACACACGACACACGACACACCACACACCACACACGACACACGACACACCACACACGACACACCACACACCACACACCACACACGACACACACCACACACCACACACCAGACACCACACACCACACACCAGACACCACACACCACACACACCACACACGACACACGACACATTACACACGACACACCACACACCACACACCACACACCACACACGACACACGACACACCACACACACCACACACCACACACCACACACGACACACCACACACGACACACGACACA
>JAFFST010041671.1:76376-94445 GCA_022414735.1 Noturus placidus | reverse complement strand
GTGCTTTCGGACCTCTGAGACGATCACAGAGCAGGTGCATTTATACGGAGACTTGATTACACACAGGTGGATTCTATTTATGAACATTAGACATTTAGGTCAACATTGGATCATTCAGAGATCCTCACTGAACTTCCGGAGACTGTTTGCTGCACTGAAAGTAAAGGGGCTGAATAATTTTGCTCGCCCAATTTTTCAGTTTTTTATTTGTTGAAAAAGTTTGAAATATCCAATAAATTTCGTTCCACTTCATGATTGTGTCCCACCTGTTGTTGATTCTTCACAAAAAATTACAGTTTTATATCTTTATGTTTGAAGCCTGAAACGTGGCAAAAGGTCGAACAGTTCAAGGGGGCCGAATACTTTCGCAAGGCACTGTAGTGTTTCAGTATCCTGCAGTGATTTAAATTAAAGCAGAAGCTCCCTGGAAGGACACAGTACTGCATAGTTCAACGTTCTACTTTATTTACCACTCCTGACTGGACTTACCAACTATTTAAATAAAATTCTAATTAACAAATACTTTTTTGGCTGAATTTAGAGTGTTGAAGAGAAATAACACAGCTCCTTATAGGGCCATGGTCCTTCAGAACTACAGACTGACATACCTGAATTTGAGGGGCAATATTTATAACCTTAACCCTTCTGTCATGCAAATGTTCTGTCTAGCTAATCAGAACTGTGGAAGCATATGAGACTGCATAACCATTGGCTGTGGTGTCATCCAAATAATCCACCAGCAGTATGGTACATTTCTCCAACACTGGGAATTAAAAAATGCCACTGTGCTAGATTTTTGCCATGCTACTTCCAGCTACTGTGCAGAAGCAGCTTCTGCGAAAGTACACAAGCTCATCAGGGACTCACTATCATTAAGTCATTTAGTCACATAATTGCACCATCCATGCGCTCTCCCTCTGCCACAGATCCATGTGCATTCTTACATAATGTATTGTGATGTTCTAATTACATGTCAGTTTTTGCCTGTTAACCTGAATCCAATGCATGTCAAGGATTTCATTTTTTCATTATTATCACACATTCTGTCCTGTTTCACCACAGAAGTTTTAAGGTAACTTTCATTATCTCTGATAGCCAGGAAAGCAAAATAGTGGCCTGGGAAAATCAGTGAGAAGAGACATTCTTATAGCAGCAATTTACTGGTTTACCACTTTGCTTCCATACTGTGTTTGATCATACACCTAAGCGAAGGGAGTCAAGAGAGGAACACTTCATTATCTGTCAATGTAAGAACACAGTAGCTGAGAATGCTCTTTTGTTCTATACATTGGCAGCCTAGAGCTGAAATGAACAAGTTCTCTTCTACTTCATTTTCAGATATTAGAAGGTAAACCAACTGAGACTCTGGTTTGCCATGGACTCACTTAGACAGTCTGTCAACCTATCTCTTCTCTGGCTGAAGCAGCCAGATGGTTTAGCTGGCTGAGAGGGAATATAGTTAGCTTGTCACTGCATTTCTCAGCTCATTGAGTCTAGATTTCAGTGTGGCTTCACCTTCATACAGAGAATGAACACAAAGAGAACTGAAAAACACAGAGTATTATCATCTATAAATAAAGTGCTACCAAAATCCAACCACCCTGGGGATTGATTTGCTTTCTCCATGTTACTACATCTGTCATTTGTCCATCAGTGAGACTAAGGACAAGCACATCCAGGAGACCCTTAGGTAGGATTTAATTTAGCCAGGAACATCACTAGCATCTGCCTGAATCTTCTTCATGTAGAAAAAGGCTGGAGGTCTGTGGCCATGCATTGATCACCATGGACTGAATCATGTCACCCAGAAGTTTCAGATGTCATCAGATCTGCCTCACTAGGAATCAATGACAAATAGCATCTTCACAATTATTAGAATGGCCAACTTTGAGTTTATTCAGTGTGTTCACTGCAAAATATTTTCTTATGCATCTTCTTTCTGTGGTTAGTAATAGCTTTACCTGTGATAAGTGTAGACTAGTTTGCATTCTCATGGAGAAGATTGTAACATTAGAGGTGCGTGTCTAGACATTAAAGAAGACTCGTGATAGTGAGAGAAGGATAGGTTCAGCAGTGGAAGATCTGGGTACATTAGGCATAAAAAGCAAACCTCAGACTCTGGCATTAGAGCCCTGACAGCAGTGAGAGTGGGTGAGCACTTGTGGGATGGGTGCACAGCCCTGGTTAGCATCAAGACTTGCCGACAGGATCATCACTCCTCTCTGGTTTACTGTACATGTTGAAAAGGTTTGCGCTCCTCAGTGAGACACCTGCTGAGAAGTATGCTGTGCTCTGGTTATAGGAGACTCCATTCTATAGCATGTGAATTTAGCTAGGCTTTAGGGGCACCAGCAGCTCTAATTAGCTAAATACCAGTCAGGTGCTAGGGCACTGGACATTTAGGGTATTCATAGGGTCTTAGGCAGGCACAGGTTTCCAAGATATTCCTATAGGAGCTAATGATATACACCTTTGTTAGTCAGAGGCTACTGCGGGTAACATTTCAGAGGTGTGTTAAATTAGCAAAGGTGATGTCCAATGCTTTAGTACACTCTGGCCCCATCTTAATGAGCTAATGTGATTAGGTTATGGTTGATGAACTGCTGGATGTGCAGGTGGAATGCCGAAAATTATGTGGGATTTATTGATAATTGGAGAACTTTTGAAAGGAAGTCTGTCCTTTTATGATGGGACAGTATCCTTCCCAACAGGAAGTCCTGTTCTCATTTTCTGCATCACTCAGGTTCCTATACATTGAGACTCTGTCTGTTCCTCAAGCTAAACAAAAATGCAGAAATTCACAGAAAGTAATATAGTTATTATAATATTAGATCATGCCGATGCACAGCCAGCACCTTTAGTCTGAAGCTAGGTCTGATAAATTTTGGATATTTTACATATAAAGCACTTCTTGTAAATTAAGCTATTACTGATAATGGATTTAATGTACCTTGTTTAACAGAAAAAATGGATTAGACCAAATTCATATTTAGCTTTAAATGAAACTAGCCCTCTTAGCTATATACACTGCCCTCTTCTAAATGGCAGAGGAGGAGGCATTGCAGTCATTTTTAATGATACCTTTCGCATTACATGGAAATCTAGACTTGTGTTTAACTCATTTGAATTCTTTTCACTAAGATAATGAGGGTAGCAACAAGAATATGTCTTCAAAATTGTTTCTACCAAAGACGACAGGGGGACGACAGTAATTGTTCGGAGACTACAGTGTTCATTTGGAACATTTGCAAAAACCTCTGAGTGTAACAAATCCAGGGAGGTGAATACATGTGCAGGCTTTCTTGAAGGGAAGGTTCAAAACGTTAGAAAAACAAGGGTGTTAAAACCATTTGGGAGAAAAGCAGACAACTACCGTATTTTCCGCACCATAAGGTGCACCGGATTATAAGGCGCAATCTCAATTACGGGGTCTATTTCTGTACTTGACCAATACATAAGGCGCACCGTGTTATAAGGTAAGCGTATGTACTTACGTATTACGTAATGTTCTCTGATTGGTTTATCGCTGCCAGCGTACGTAGTATACGTATTACGTACCTGTGTCAGCGGGAAATGGTCCGACAGTCAATCAAGCCGAGCGTTTACCAAAGTCGCACAACATTTTTACAGATTTTGGAACTCAGTCCACACATAAGGCGCACCGGATTATTAGGCGCACGGCCGATTTCTGAGAAAATTTAAGGCTTTTGGGTGAGCCTTATAGTGCGGGAAAATACAGTACTCACATCAGAATAATTCAATACAATATAAATGCCATGCAACTAAAGAGGGAAAACACAGTATTTATAAAGGGGAAATAATCAAGAGAAACATAAGACAGGAAAGACAAGGAAGATATTCAAACTATCTATTGAATTGTCAATGGTGTAAATGGCATAGCACCCAACTTACAGTCATGCTTGAAAGTTTGTGAACCCTTTAGATTTTTTTTTATATATATTTCTGCGTAAATATGAAATAAACATCAGATTTTCACACAAGTCCTAAAAGTAGATAAAGAGAACCCAATTAAACACAGGCGACAAAAATATTATACTTGGTCATTTATTTAGTGAAGAACATGATCCAATATTATTATTCAATATTAATGTTGGGGGTGGCTGTGGCTCAGGTGGTAGAGTGGGTTGTCTGAAGTGTCCTTGGGCAAGACACTGAACCCCAAGTTGCTCCAGATGGCAAGTTAGTGCCTTGCATGGCAGCTCTGCTACCATTTGTGTGTGAGTGTGTGTGTGAATGGGTGAAAGAGAACGAGTGTAAAGTGCTTTGTAGAACCGCTAAGGTTAAAAAAAAATGTTATATAAGTGCAGACCATTTACCAAATGTCTTCAATGTAGCCGTTCCAATTCTTTCAGAAGGGACTGTGTCTAGGAACAGAAGGTAGTGGTGGAATTGCCACAAACCAAGATTTTCTGTGAGCTACAGAGGTTCCTTGGCTTCACTGGGGCAGTGGGAACTAACAGTGAGGCAGTGAGTCAGATTGTTAGGAAATGCTGTAAAAAAAAAAGCAGGGTAAACATAATTTGGTAGTTAATTTAAGAAATTTCAGACTAAATAAAGCCACTTCTACAATTAACAGTATACTCTCTAAGACTACACTGGAAAAAGCCATTTTTAATTTTTCCTTTAATAGAATTTTGTCCCTCTGATATCACTGCATGAAAGATGTGCATGAGAGAGAATTGTTTATATCCCACTCCAGTCCACTTCTAAAGAAATTCTTCCAGCAGTTATTTCTGTTGTAATTTAAAGCAAATAATAATAATAATAATAATTTAACATAGCTCCATGGCATAGTGAACTTCATCATAACCAACTTGAGATTCTGTTTGGCATTTGTTATTTCATCTTCTTTAATAAACGTCCCACTAAAGTGTCTGATCTCAGTCCTGGGTCTTTCATTGTTACAGTTGTAGGTTCATTTGAAGCTCCACATTGAAATGTTATCGCTTAAGAACTTAATATTCCTCCAACTACTCAAGATGTTATCCCTTTAATCTCGGGACTTCTAATAAGTAGCTGACACTTCTTACAGCCATGCACAGTGATGAGCACCAAGGTCACACTTGCATCACATATTCCTACTTAAATCCATGCAACTGCTTCCATAAACCTTTTAATGCTACACCCAATAAAATAAGAGCAGAAGTTTGTAATAAACTGTATTAGTCATTAGTAAACTTTTTATGCCCTTCTAGATGATTTTTAAAATTTTATATAAATTATTTCTTGCTCAAAATTAAACACTGCACATCATTAAAAAAGATTCAGTAGCTGGCATCATGTGGCTAGTCATGGGGATGCCAGAGTCTGCCTCTGCCTTCTACATCTGCAGCTGCTACACAGGGAAAAAAATAACAATTAATTTTGAGGATTTTATTTTGTTTCGTCTTCGTAAAATATAAAAGTATCACATTTGTGCACACTTTGCAAACCTGTCACCAACTTAGTAAGGTTTCCCTGCTTTCCCTGCTTAGTGTGTAGACTTAAGCGCCAACATAGAGCAATGTGTTCGTATTTAATGATTAGAGAATATTTACCTGCAATGGTTTCTGTCTAATCTGACAACATTTTAAAAAGACTAGAGTATTAAATGTACCTATGAACAATATCCCATTCATTACTTAGAAACAAAAACTGTTTAAAAGGCATTCTGATACAATTACCAGCAATTACCTTCTTTGAGGCCAATGGTGGCTCGGTCGTTAAGGCTCTGGGTTACTGATCATTAGTTTTGGGGTCAAGCTGTCACTGTTGGGCTCTTGAGAAAGGTCATTATCTGCTCCAGGGGTGCTGTGACATGACAACCCTGCACTCTGACCCCAACAATTTTTCAATAATATGCAATATGCAATAATTTTAATGTACTATAAATTATATGTGACATAAAAGCTGTCTTCTTTTTCCTTGATTTGTTTAATATGCTTTAATAGTAGATGTTCAGGAAAGGGGTATGCAGTACAATACAGAGGATGATATAAAAGCCATGTCACTTGATTTGAAAAGGCTGAAACTGTGTATTACTAGGACATTGCACTTACTGGAGCTACAGCATGTACAAATAATATTGAATTTGTAATGCTAGAATACTTCATAAGATGGAGCCTAATGTTACATTAGTTACAACTTTTTGTAGATAGACAAATCCTGTCTAATCATCAAATGCCCAATTAAATAAATGTAATGTTTCAAAAACATAACAATAATAGGCTTGATATTAGGGATGTAACTGAATATGATTACATTATTCAGATTGTACAGACAATGTGTTGTGAACAAATACAAACACGGATATGAATAAAAGGTGTACGTTCTGTGTCCCTCAGTGGTGGAATGAACTTCCAACCTCAGTATGGAGCATAGAATCTGTCAAAAAACAGCTACAGACCCACCTTTTCCATAAACACTTAATTAACCCCCAACTTATCTTCCCAACCCCCCACCCCCAACTTAAAAAAAATACACCTCTTACACCTCTACTATGCACATTTTCCACTGGCTATATTGCTTTGCTTATATTTTCTCATCTGTAAGTCGCTCTGGATAAAACTGTCTGCTAAATGTATAAATGTAAATGTTTTTATGGAGCATTTTGCAGTCTGTACTCGAGCATGAAGCACATGGGACAAATAACATTATATAAATAGAAGTCACAGAATTCATTTAATGCAGGCTCGATCTAAGTCCAATAACATGATCCTAATAGGAGGTGCACTATTTGTTTGGGTTTTTTGTCTGTTGTCAATTTTTTGCTCCGGTAGGTCGAATTAAACATTGCCTTACTTACAGTAGCTCCACAATAAATCTCTATGTATTTCTACAATATTTTTCTTTACCCAGAAAGAAATAAAACAACAGAAAGGGAGCATGAAGGAACAGAGAGAGAGGTTAGAGAAATGGCGCCTGAAGGAGCAGGTTGAGAGGCTATGGCAATTCAGCCTTAAAGAGCAGAAAGAAACTGCAGGAATGCAGCTTGAAAATTCTTTCGTTCTAGCAGACCCAAGGGCACCACTGCCACAACCAGGGTCAGCAGGCCTAGAATTCTTAGTATCTTGGAAATTTTCATGCCTCCGTCCTAAGTGGTGGATCCCACTATGTTTTCAGGTTGTCCATACGTTGATCTGAGATCGTTAGCGCGATATCTCAAAAACAAGTTGTTGAATGTTTGCTATTGCTATTCTACGCCATGGCCAGTGTCCATTTTAATGGTGTCGAGCCAAAGCATTCTTTAGCTGCCTTGACTTCTTGTTCCACTGACCATTCCAAGCATCATTGCTTTCTCCAATGAACATGATCGCATCACGTGACCAAAGTAAGTGAGCCAGAGTCTGGTGATTTTTCCCTCAAGCAAAATTTCTGGATTGATGTGCTCCAGAACCTCTTTGTTGGTGACCCTTGCTGTCCATGGTATACATAAAAGTCTTCTCCAGCACCATAGTTCGAAAGCGTCAATCCTCCTTCAGTCATCTTTTTTCAGGGTTCAGCTTTCACACCCATACACTGTTATGGGGAACACAATAGCATGGACCAGTTTGCATTTAGTTGTGAGGCTGATGTATTTGCTCCTCCAGATTTGGTCTACTATGGCCAACAACATTTGACACTTGACAACATTTGACATAATCATGGATCCCAGGAAGCAGAAATCCTTGACACATTCGATCTCTTCACTATTGATGGTTATTTTGACTACTTCATTTCCAGCTGTTGTCATGATCTTCGTCTTTTTGATGTTGAGGTGAAGGCCCATCATTTCACTTTACTTTTTGATTTTTAGTATGAAGTGTTTCAGACCATCTTTCATTTCTGCCAGTAATATTGTATCATTGGCATTGTGGATATTTCTGCCACAATTTTCACACTGATTTTTGATTTTTCCATATCTAATTTCCTCATGATCATTTCTGCATCTCCGTGTGTCACACAGTATCTCTGTGTTGTGTTCGGACAGCTGCTTCTTGGTCTGTATAAAGTGATCTTACCAGCCGGATCAAGTTGGTTGGCACTCCCAGTTCTAGCAGGGCCTTCCATAGCATATCATGTTCGATGCAGTCGAATGCCTAGTTGTAGTAGAAGAATCAGATGTAGATGTTTTTTCTGATATTTGTGACATTTCTCAATAATTCACCGCAGATTTGGGAAATGGTCACAGGTACCACGACCTTGCTAGAACCCAGCTTGTGAGTCAGGTTGTTCTAATTAGATGACTGGACGCAGATGCTGCTGTATGATCTTCAGAAGGACTTGAGGAATCAGGGTTATTGTACAGTAATTGCAACAGTCTGGCCACCTACTGATTTCCCAGCTCTTCTGGCAGATAGCTGTGATAGCTGCAGGTGGAACAGGCCTCAGCATTTCTGCTGGATTGCAGTTTATTCCAGTTGCCTTGTTCTTTGGTATCAGCTTCAGCACCCATACAACTTCCTCGTTCAGGATAGCTTGCTCCAATTCCACTGGTTCGCCATGGAGTGGCTCAGGGTTTCTGGTGCTTTCTCACACAGTATGTGCTGGTTAGTCTCTGTCCCATAGCACTGACTCTGTGCTTCTCTGCTATTTCTTGTGAAACTAGTTTGATTTTATTCATGTGTGTGAAGACTTATTGACTCAATAACGGACACAGTATTTTATTTTTCTCTAGGGGACATTCCCGTATTGTCTTTGCCATACAGGGCCATCGATCTACAAAATTTGGCTTAGAGGTTAAAATGTTTGCCTCATGCCACTGAGGTTGGGGGTTCGACTCCCACCTCCCCCCTGTGTACGTGGAGTTTGCATATTCTGCTTTGCGAGTTTCTTCCTGGTACTCTGGTTTCTTTCCCCAGTCCAAAGACATGCAATGCAGGCTGACTGGCATTTCCAAATTGTCTGTAGAGTGTGAATGTGTGTGTGTGTGTGTGTGTGTGTGTGTGTGTGTGTGATTGTGCTCTGCGATGGGTTGGCATCACAGGGCATCCATATATGCATCCATGGGCACTATCCCAGGGGAGTATGAGGTTGGGGACTTAGAGACTTGACACCCAGGGACATGCTGAGTTCTGGCCACAGTAGGCAGTCAAGCATTTAAAAACAACCGAAAGAGCTTCAGCACAAGCATATTTTAACAGATACTTGATATAATGCTAACAAGCTCTGGAATGGATTGTGAAATGATGAGGCTAATCCAAGTGCTGAAACATTCTGGGAAAAGTAAATATTCTATTTGCATTTACTAGGCTTTATGGATCTAGGTCTTGAACATGTTTGTGGATGACTTTGATACCTACCTTTCAAAAATAAATATCACACAGAAACCCACCAGCATATTAGATATTATGTTCATTGAGCCGTAAAAGGATGTTTTCCAGGAGTTTTTTAGGTTGTGTAAGATTGCAGTAGCAATTCCCTTAAGCACTGATACATGTGAGAAAAGCTTCTCCTGTCTGAAGTTGATAAAGACTCTTCTTAGTACAACAGTGTCAGAGTGGGCTGAGTGATTTTGGCTGGCAGTTTTGAGAATTAAATCTAGAAGGGAAAAGTCTGAGTTTGTGGATGTGCAACAATACAACATCAAAAGAAAAAACGTTCAAAAAACATGTAGATGTTGTAAATTTTCTGCAGGTATAGTGTTTTTTATAGTATTAATTTTGCAAATATTCTTCCAATAGTAATCTATTTAAAGGTCTGTGTTCAACTACCTGTATTACAGTTGTATTAAAAGTATGTGACACTAGATAATACGTCCTGTACTATTTACGTTTTTATTTATTTATTTATTTAAACTATTTATGTTTGGGGTGATTCTAGACCAGATAGATTCGAGACTACATATAGTACATAGACCTACATAATTGGTTGTACTGAGAGCCCTGTACAACATTTGGACCTTTCTGGACCATCTAAGGGAGAGTGGGCTCACACTATCACCAAAAATGTGAATATTTCACCATCTACAGATCCAGACACTTGGAACACGAAGATGTTCCTGACTTAACTGTCATTCATGTCACTTTATCATGTATGGCGTATCAATCCTAAGAAAAGACCGAAACGAAAGCACTTTAGCAAGATATCTCTCAGAATATTTTTTGGTTCATTATGTGTTTCCAGAGAAACATCATAGTGAACTGGAATAAAAAGTCAGAACAAGCCCTTAGTACTCTGATATATTTGTCTCTATGATATGTATGAAGAATAAAAAACTATTCAGACAGACCTGGACTGAAATCAATTTCCCTCATAGATAATCCTGCACATTCATTAGAGTAGCTTTCAGAGTGTAACATCTTGGTGGTGTAATATCTGTGCCTTAAAGATATATTCAACAGAGGCAGAGAAAGAGGCACAGATTGTCTGTAACAGTGGTCAGATTAAAGGATATTGTTGCAGCTTTAACCCAGTGTCCACTACAAGAGTTTAACCTTGATTTCCCGGGTGCCTACTAAATCTAAGTACAGCAATGAATCACAGTTAATGAGAGACTGAGAGGAATTAGATTTATCTTCTCTCATGCACCGCAGATCCCTGAATCCTATTTATCATCAATCTACTTGTGTGGGAGGCTGAGGGCAAAATATAAGCAAAATAATAATGCTTCTGTAAGAAATTACAATCTCCTCAGAAACTATTGGCAAAGAAAGGCCAATTCATTATTTTTGCTGTAGATTGAAGACATTTGGGTTTGTGATCAAAAGATGAATATGAGAAGAGAGTTCAGAATTTCAGTTTTTATTTCCTGGTATTTATATGTAGATGTGTTAAACGATATATAGCATAGCACATTTTTGTATCAGACCAACCAATTTGTAGGCAAATATATTAAAATACTGCAACAGATGACTAACAGGTGTTCCTTGTTACCCAGGCATGTCCTGTCAGTTTGATTGTTTAAACTATAAATAGCTCTGAACATCTAGTCTGGGTTTTAGCCTTCAGTTTCACCTGTGACGACTGCATTTGTTGTTAAAAGGGATAAACCAACATGAAGATCAGAAAGCTGTCTATTGGGAAAAAAAATCGAGCCATTTTGAATCTGAGAAAAACATTGGGAATAGCCAATACAACTTGGAATGTCCTGAAAAAGGAGGAAAACCTCTGGTGTACTGAGCAACAGATACCGAATGGGTCAACCAAGGAAAACAATAACAGCTAATGACAGAATCATTGTGAGAGCTGTGAAGAAAAATCCAAAAACAACAGTTAGAGCACCAACAGCCTCCAGAGGGCAGGGGTGAAGGTATCATAATCTACCGTTCGAGGAAGACTTTGCAAGCAGAAATATAGAGGCCATACCACAAGATGCAAAGCACTCATCAGCAGTAAGAATCAGAAAGCCAGATTGGAATTCGTAAATATTCTGGAACCAGGAATAAAAAAGGATCTGCTCATGATCCAAAACCTATAAGCTCATCTGTGAAACATGGTGGAGGTAGTGTCATTGCTTGGACTTGCATGGCTGCTTCTGGAACAGGCTCAATAATCTGTATTGATGATGTAACTCATGATGGTAGCTGCAGAATTCATTCAGAAGTTTACATGTTTCCATTTTGTCAATTTACAGAGAAATGCATCTAAATTAATCGGGAGGAACTTCATCATGCAGCAAGACAATGATCCCAAACACACTGCCAACTCAACAAAGGACTTCATCAAGGGGAAAAAGTGGAAAGTTTTAGACTGACCAAGTCAAACACCTCCTGAATAGTAGTCTGATGGGAGAAACCCCCAGAAACAAACAACAACTGTAAGAGGCTGCGGTAAAAGCCTGGAAAAGCATCATAAAAGAAGAAACAGTTTGGTGATATCAATGAGTTGCAGGGTTGATGCTGTAATTGCAAGCAAGGGATAGGCAACCAAATATTAAGTGTTATTTACGTTCATTTACTATAAGACTCATCTGTTCGTAAACTTTTACCCACCTAAAAATTGGGTTGTGTGATGCAAAAGGTTCTATGTTTTATGTTGTTTAACACATCTAGGTGTAAATACAAGGAAATTAAAGCTGAAATCTTAAACTCTCATGTCTTATCCATCTTTTCATCTGAAACCCAAATGTCTTTGGTGTATAGCACAAATAAATAAATGAATTGGCCTTGCTGTTCCAATAGTTTTAGAGGAAACTGTATATGAAATAAAATTATGTTCCTTTTTGTTGTAGTGTATGTTTCCCAAATCTCCCCAATCAGTGTTTCCTCCACATTTTCTCTTATTTTTATTGTTTATTTGTTCTTTTTTATGTTTTTCTATGTTTTTCTTGAAAGAAAATAGTAATAAATTCACAAAGTCACATGATAGATAGCTCTGGTGTTTATTTTCATGAGAAAGTGGAATTTGGGGATCAGACCTGGTGTGGTGAAAGACTACGTAGTGTGTGTCCTTTCTGCAATTGATTGTGTCGTGTGTACACCTCTACATCTACCAAGCAACTGCTATTAAAATAACATGGTGTGAAAGGGTCAGCAACAACAGTGGATCCTCGAACAACAACAGCATTGTCTTCAACAGCTGTAAGGTCATGCTGGATCATGTTGCAATTCTCTGGGGAAATGCAACCATAGTATGTCTTGGGTCCAGAGGGTATACATACAGAATTTCAAGTAGTACTGTATTGATCCAAGATCGTTTGAGAGCTCCTGTGATTCCGAAGATTTGGAAATTTATACCAGAGGATCATCAATAACTTTAACACATCTCTCCAAACAGCACTTTGCCATAGCATCATAGCATCAGTTTTAAACCAAACTGATCCCAGCTTAGTTGTAGCCCTCAAAATGTGGTGTGTCCATTCTAAATATTGCCTTCCCTAATTACATGCTGATGTTGAGAGGTATGTTTCATCTTGCTCTGTGTATCCACAGCCCTAAACCCCTTATCAGCTATGCACAGGCACTCTGGGACTCCTTCCAGATCCAGGACATCCCTGGTCTCAAATTGTGACAGATTTTTTTCCAGATCCTGATGGAAATGCCACATCATGGTAGTGATTGCTTCTAAAATATGTTGTTTTCTTCCACTGTCAGATCCTTGCTTTAGATGATGGAGGCCCTGTTGTGTCAGGTGTTGTAGGACATTTGTATTTATTGCTGTATGAATTTATCTGGATGGAGACCACCATCCAGAATCCAACAGTCAGGTGGAAAAAATTAATTCAGGAGCTTGGCCGGTTTCCGCAAAGCCATTGTGGGGACTGGCAGGGTAACTTGTTCTGTCCCTGAGCTGAGCATGCTTGGAACTCTACCCATTCTGCATCAGGTTATACACTACTGTCAGGTAATGTAAGCACAAACGTGTGCAATTGCAGAGAGTTTATTTTGAATAAATAGGCAAAACCAACGCCCATTTTTTGTGCAATGCCTCTGATTGATTTTCCCTCTTTACTAAGCTTCAAAATGGCTTGCTTTTCTCCAATAGACAGCTCTCTGATATTCATGTTGACATATACGTTTTTAACACAAATGCAGTCTCCACAGGTGAAACTGAAGATTAAAACTAAGAGTAGATGTTCAAGACAAGAACAAAAAACACCTGTCAGTCACGTGTTCCAATATTTTTTGCTCACTTACAAATTGGGTGGTCTCATACATATTGTACTATATTCTATGTGTTTTAACACATCTACATATAAGTACCAGGAAATAAAAGCTGTAATTCAAAACTCTCTTCTCATATTAATCATTTGATCTCAAACCCAAATGTCTTCAGTCTACAGCAAAAAGAATTCGAATCCATTAGTTTTGGATGGGACTGACAGTGCAGATGTGATTGTGAACAGGTAAATGTGACAGAGTTTGTGTGTTTTGGGAAGTGAAGTCCAGGGAGCCCAGTAGTTGCAGGACCATTGCAGGATATATCCTTGGACAGTCTAGCACTATATAGGCTATATACACAAATACGATCTGAATTATTTGTGTTTTGTTTTTTTGTTTTTTTAGAGAACTAAATTCAGAATAAGTGTGTGAATCAGGACCCCACAGAATGAAACAAAAAAAGTAATGTGAGGTACAAGGTTAACACAGGTGAACAGTGGTGCACATAATTTGAGGTACAGTACCTATTTGCAATATATGAACTTTATAGGCAAAGCATGGTAACCGTGCGTGAGGAGCAAACATCAAGTTCATTAACCTTATACAAGTGGAGATGCACTATTATTTTTTTCAACAGCTGTTCGCTCCATTAGCCTGATACTTACAATAGAAATGAAGATCACACACTGTGCATAGAGCTGCACATCTCAGCTGGGGCCTTCAAAGATAATTGTTGAATTTAAAAATATTAACTTGTACATTTATTGCGCATGTTTTATGTCATTCTTAAATGATCGTTTTCCATCGACCTGGAAAATCATGCATTATAATGAAGCGCTGCTTAATGGAACCCAGAAACGCTCAGAGTGCATCCAGTTTTATTGACGATTCCTAAAACATGTCCAGTGAACTTTTATTTGATCCTTCTGGAATGTAACAAACCCAAAAGCTAAAGTAAGTTCAATAAAATATTAGTAGGTTACTATTGTAAATGACAGTTCCCCGATTTGGGAAAGACATTGTTGATTGCAGTATAGTTTGCTTACTTACTCAGTCACATTATATGAAAGATAGAAAGCTTGACAGCTATCTAGTTAAGGAATAGAATAAAGTAATAATAATAATACAAATAAATCAATATAATATAAAATTGTTATAATTAGTGAATGAAAAGTGACTTCTTTCTTAACTGTTTCCAGGGTATATTGGTTAAAATTTATAAAAAAGAAAATAAAGAAACAAATAAAAAATACCTTCCGGCACAGTCCACGTCCATGTCTGGTTTAAATCTGTATTCTGGATGCATTTACATTTACAGTTCCTTTTTTTTTTGTCTTGGTGACCCTGAGCTACCAGATCCCCATGAACATGGCTGTCATAGAATCAGAATATAACCCCAGACACCACAGGGGCCAGAGCTGGTCTGAGAAAAATGAAGATTTGTCAAAGTGGGCTAGTCATCAGTGCTGATGGAAAATACTGCGCCATGCATGCTATAGTCTTGCAAGTCTAGCTTCGCCAATGTTTGTGGTATATTTTGTTCACTAAGAATGTGGCAAGAATTTTCTACTTTTACAGAAAGTTGCACTTTGACTGACATGGCAGATGTCCAACTACAGACCTTGTCCCGCAGCCTGTCTGGAAACATGGGAGTAGCTCTTTACTTCTCCACTGAACAGCACAGCTTGGCATAACTCAGTAGAAAAAGGTTTGCTTGGATGTTTCCCTGGTATACTTTTTGACCTCATGTACTATTACATGTTTTGCTCTTGGAGTGATCTTTGTAGGTCGACCACTACTGGGGAGGTTAACAAAGATCTTAAATTTTTTCCATTTGTACACAATCTGTCTGAATGTGGATTGTGAAGTCCAAACTCTTTAGAGATGGTTTTGTGACTTTATCCAGCCTGATGAGGACTCCGTTTTGGAGGTCCTCAAAAATCTCCTTTGTTTGTGCCATGATACACTTCCACAAACGTGTTGTGAAGAGCATTTGCTGATCTGACTCTAATTTCACCTTCAAATTAAATGCTTAAGTAACTCTAGAGGTTCACGTACTGTTGCCACTCACAGATATGAAATAGTTCATCATTTTCATCAATAAATATATCACCAAGTATAATATTTTTGTCTCATTTGTTTAACTGGGATCTCTTTGTCTACTTTTAGGACTTATGAAAATCTGATAATGTTTTAGGTCATATTTATGCACATATATAGAAATTTCTAGAGTTCATAAACTTTCAAGCACCATTGTATGCACTACAACATAGTGAGAAAGAAATACCGCACATATTAATGCTCTAAAGTTGTGTAAAGTGACCGAGTGTAAAGTCAAGTGTCCAATTGTAAGTGTCCAAGTGGCAGAGTCAGAAGTGAAAAGTGTGTCAGGTGACTTGGTGATATTTGGGACGCATATGACCGCCTAAATATCTGCAGGATGTTTAGAAAACTGATAGCCTGCAGGGCAAACCTGTTCTTGACTGGATGTTCCTAAAACAATTCAGAGAATAAACTGTGCTGAGTGACTGAGGTATGATGTGATTTTGTGTACTTTCCTCAGGCACCGTGACCAATACATTTACATTTACATTTATTCATTTAGTAGATGCTTTTATCCAAAGTGACTTACAAATGAGAAAATACAAGCAAAGCAATACATGTACTGTGTAGCTGGGAGTTTGTCCTGTGATGAGTTTTGCTGTTCTCACACCTTGTGGTAATGTGCAGAGCATACCATTACAGCGATGTACCCCATCAGGATGATCTTTATGGTACCATGGTAGAAGCTGGTGAGGGTTTTTGGGTTCACTCCAAACTTCTTCAGCTTCTGCAGGGGGTACAGCCTCTGGTGGACAGACCGTATGATTGTCTCTGTGTGGAGGGACAAGGTGGGCTCTTCAATGATATGGATACCAAGAAGCTTGAAGTTCTTGATTCAGTCCACAGCAGTGCCATTGATGTGTAGTACTTCATTGATGTGTACTCCGATCTGGGACTTCCTGTAGTAATCTATCATTCATCCATCCATTTTCTGTAATGCTTATCCTACAGGGTCATGGTAACTGGAGCCTTGAGCCTATCCCAGGGAGCACCCTGGACAGGTTGCCAATCCATTGCAGGGCACAATCACATATACATTCACACATCCATTCATACACTACGGACACAGCAATCAGACTACCATGCATGTCTTTGGACTGGGGGAGGAAACTGGAATACCCAGCGGAAACCCCTGCAGCACAGGGATAACAAACTGGTTGTGTCATCAGCAAACTTGAAAATTATGTTGGAGCTGTGTTTGGTAACTCAGTCATGCATGAACAGGAGCTACAGGAGGGGGCAGAGTACACATCTCTGTTGGGCACCTGTGTTCAAAGTCAGTGTGGAAGAGTTCAAGTTGTAAATTTTCACCACTTGGGGTTTGCCTGTCAGGAAGTCCATTATCCAGATGCACATGGTGGTGTTAAGACCCAGATTTTAAATGTCAAACTACATAATCAATAAACAACATTCTCACGTAGGTGTTGTGCATGAGAGCAGGATGCATCATTAGGCATTGTCTGTAATCTGTTGGAGTGGTATGCAACTGGAGAGGGTCCATGGTTGTAATTAGGGATGAGCAGATGTGTGTTTTAACTAGCCACTTGAAGCACTTCATGCTGGTCCTCTTGTAACCTATTGGAATAGCTGACAGGCTTGGGGACAGATTAAAAAGATGTCTCTGAAGATACTCTAAGGACCCATCCATGGGGCCTTGTTTGGCTTTATCATCTGGAAAGCATCAGGCACAAACAAAACTATTGTGCAGGTATTATTTATCTCAAAGCGAGCATAGAACATGTTGAACTCATCTGCTAGTGAGACGAGCATCTCTACATCACTGCTTTTTCTCCCTTTGTAGTCTGTTATTGAGAGCTGGCTGCTCCACATACATTTGAGCATTCACTTGAGTTAGTGGAACTTCTAAGGCTAAGACTATGCAAGATAATACTGAGTCTGAAGTAACTCTGGATATATTTAATCAGAGGTGTGACCCGCAGAATTGGATTATTGTTTCATCATCAGGGTAAACTCCAACGACCAGACTAGGTTTGATTCTATAGGGCAAGGTTTTAAAACAAATAAAAATATGGAAAAGTTTTTATATTGGATACGTGCCGTGCAATAATGAAGGTACTTTTATTTTGATTTGATCCTTGTGGCTTGCTGCAGGCTCTGTAGCAGAACATGCTAATAATCTTCCCTTTTCAATTAAGTTGCTTAGTTTTCTGAACCCACACCGATGTTGTTTATCAGAACTAATTAAAAATCCAATATGAAGTCTTGGCAAGCCAGTATCCTCTAGGTGCATCATGAAATGGCATTAGTTAAAGAATAAACCCATTATAAAATATAAAATTGATATGCTGTATTCTCTGCAAAATTCATAATACAGTGCCTTGCGAAAGTATTCGGCCCCCTTGAACTGTTTGACCTTTTGCCACATTTCAGGCTTTAAACATAAAGATATAAAACTGTAATTTTTTTGTGAAGAATCAACAACAGG
>JAFFST010041671.1:23924-46161 GCA_022414735.1 Noturus placidus | reverse complement strand
AGCAGAAAAACACCCCCAAAGCATAATGTTTCCACCTCCATGTTTAATGGTGGGGATGGTGTTCTTGGGGTCATAGGCAACTGCAGGATTTCAGTCCTTCACGGCATAGTGTGTTACCAATTGTTTTCTTGGTGACTATGGTCCCAGCTGCCTTGAGATCATTAGCAAGATCCTCCCGTGTAGTTCTGGGCTGATTCGTCACTGTTCTCATGATCATTGCAACTCCGCGAGGTGAGATCTTGCATGGAGTCCCAGGACAAGGGAGATTGACAGTTCTTTTGTGTTTCTTCCATTTGCGAATAATCGCACCAACTGTTGTCACCTTCTCACCAAGCTGCTTGGCAATGGTCTTGTAGCCATTCCAGACTTTTGTAGGTCTACAATCTTGTCCCTGACATCCTTGGAGAGCTCTTTGGTCTTGGCCATGGTGGAGAGTTTGGAATCTGATTGATTGATTGCTTCTGAGGACAGGTGTCTTTTATACAGGTAACAAACTGAGATTAGGAGCATTCCCTTTAAGACTGTGATCCTAATCTCAGCACGTTACCTGTATAAAAGAAACCTGGAAGCCAGAAATCTCTCTGATTGAGAGGGGGTCAAATACATATTTCCCTCATTAAAATGCAAATCTTATAAATTTATAACATTTTTGACATGCGTTTTTCTGGATTTTTTTGTTGTTATTCGGTCTCTCACTGTTCAAATAAACCTGGGCAAACGTACAAAATCAGCAGGGGATCAAATACTTTTTCCCCCACTGTACATTACTAACGAGGCCGCGATGCTCCTCACTCTCAGTGTAGATGCGGTGATAAACAGTGGGAGCGCAAGCAAGATCTGTAATGTCTAGTTAAAAACCATACGATCAAAGCAAAAGCAGGTAAAACAATGTCTAAGTAACAGAAACCACAAGATGCAATGAAAGTGATATTTTATTATTAACAAATAATTAACTAATTAAATTAGTGCTTTTTGTGTATCCATAAAAATAATGCATAAATACTATTATATTATTATTATTATAATATCCTAATACAGTGGTACCTCGACATACGAGTTTAATTCGTTCCGCAACCTTGCTCGTATCTTGAATTACTCGTATCTCGAAGCAAATTTCCCCATACAAAACAATTGAACTACCATTAATCCGTTCCAACCCCCAAAATGACCGCTAAGTGTGTAAAAGCCGCGACACTCGGTGTGTTATTACCAGCCGACCTGCTAAACCGAACTCGTATCTCGAATTTCGCTCGTAACTCAAAGCAAAAAATCACTCGCTCGCCGGCTCGTATCTCGAAAAACTCGTATGTCGAGGTACCACTGTATTAAATAAAGCACTAAGGCGAAGACACAAAGTGTAAATAATTACTGACACTAGGGCTTACTACTTTATTTGCTACACAAATACACTGATGTCTGCTCTCGACAGTTAACAAGACCAATAATTAAAGCAGGTATCAAATGTGTTTATTGTGCCATACTAACAATCACTGTTGCGTGTCATGGCTGTCAATTAAGCATATTTATTATGCAAGTGTGGGTGTGTAATAGTACATAATTCCTTAATTCAAATTTTATGTTTGCAAAGTCTGTAAAAACAAAATAAAATCATACAGAGTAGGCCCGGATGCTCACAACAACCACAAGAGGAATTTTTGGGATCATTTACAGCACCAGGAAGTCTTTATTTTAACCCTGCATGGATTTCCCATTGTAATAAGCATTGCAGAATTGTCATCTGTGGTTTAGTTGGTCATGTATAGGTGCAATTTCAGAGCTGGAGAGCGTGTTTTGATTAGATTTTTCTGGCTTTGTAAGGACTAATAAACCACTGCAATGAGCAGATCAATCCCTCAACACTGCAACAGAAACCCTTCAGCACGATGTTTAGTGATTTTTACATTTACAGTGCACACTGAACAGTAATTATGTGAGGAGCTTTGCTTACATTTAACTCAACAACTTCAACGTCCGAGTAGAAGAACGTTAAGGTTGACATGCAACTTTTTGGTAACGTTAAGGTATCTCAATTTAAATTACACACACACACATTGTATGAAGATGCTGTATTGCTGTATTATTCTCCTCCAGTGTCTGTTAAAAACGCATCCCTTTAATGCAAATGCACACGCTACATGTTTGTTTGACCAAATGGAATCCATTCATTGGGAGACATTTATTCAATTCAGACCACTCGACATAATTCAACATAAACATCAATATCCACTGGCTGTCTCGCCAAGTGAAATAATTAGATGCTGAATACATTGTGCTTGCCATTTTTGCACATGATGAATCATTATCGACATGCGGAATCGACTCCCATCGCCTTCGCTGAAAACAGAAAGCAGAATGGCGACTTACACACAGCATACCTTAAAATTATAATAATAATAATAATAATAATAATAGACTTTATTGGTCACAAATACATTATAGCACAGTGAAATTCTTTTCTTCACACAGCCCAGCATGCAGATATACAAACATTTAACGATGTAGCTATTCTCAACAGTGCTGGGTCGAAAATAGTTTACTGGCTAACGGATTCAAATAGTTATTCAAATAGTTATTCTACAGTACAACACTACATAACACTGACACCAGACACCAATTATGATTAAAATAACCAAATAGCTAAATAAAAAGGATGAAAGAATAAATCCGCATGGCCTCGTGACTGAGAAAACATTTGCTGGTTATGTAAACTACACACTATTTTGAGACCGTATTCAGTCGTTTGTAAACCGATAAGTACACCGGTCCTACTTCCACAATCATTAAGACTGTAATTAGTAGCCAGG
This sequence comes from Noturus placidus, assembly GCA_022414735.1. Lineage (NCBI taxonomy): Eukaryota > Metazoa > Chordata > Actinopteri > Siluriformes > Ictaluridae > Noturus > Noturus placidus. The sequence continues at coordinate 43,357 of JAFFST010041671.1, read as the reverse complement.
TGTTACTAATGAAATGCACAAGGTTAGTTAATCGTGTGCCTACCTCTATAAAAACCTAGCTTTTGGCACTTAGGTGTCCTGGAGCACTCAGGTTGTGTGTCTACATCATGCCTAGAAGAAATTACATCAGCCATGACATAAGAGAAGCTATTGTTCCCATCAATCTGGGAAGAGTTATAAGGCCATCTCCAAACAATGTGAATTTCACTGTTCTACAGTAAGAAAGATTCACAAGGATTACAAATGGAGAGCCTTCGATACAGTTGCCAATCATCCCAGGAGTGGCAGTCCCTCCAGGATCTTTTGATCGCAGAATCGAGCAAACTCTTGTGATTTTACATAATTACTGCAGATCTGGGCGAAGAAGAGTCACATGACATGACAACGCACATTCAATCGAAGACCTCATCGATTCATGTGTGGTGAACATGAATACAGCTAAAAAGGTCTCATTTACCAGCAAACATCACTGTGAAAGACTTTGGTGCCATTGCACTGTCGCAATTCTAGTAGCTTTCTGAAATAAAGAAAGAAAGCAAGGAATAAGCACAGGAAAAAAAAAAATCCATAATTGCATCGCAAATTCGAGAGGGGGGATACTCTGAATGTGCTAGGACTCAATCATTCGGCTCATACTTAATCGAGCAGACACATTTAGTTTTTAATTGTAGCATCCATTCTCTAACTGAACTAAATGATTTGTATTACTATAAAAAGATCAAACGACTGACCTAATCTCTGAGCATTAAACACCCTGATTCTGGGCTGAATTTGCAAGCCCACTACAGACTGTGTGGCCAAAAATGCTTGATTTTGCTGCAGCTATTTATTTATTTATTTACTTACTTACTTATCCCCCCAGTACAAATACCAACTGTGATTTAAACTTGTTTTGCAGTCAAAGAACCTGGGAAACTTGGTCAATAATGAATCCACTCTATACCAGAATATTTTTGAGACAAATCTGTCCAGTAACTTACACTGGGATGAAACTGGGTTATAGAACGGGACAATAATCCCACGCACAGCAACAAATCAACATCTAAAGAAGAAAAAATATGAAGGTGTTTAAAATGGCCAAGTCAATATCCAGACCTCAACCCCACTGACATGGTGTGGTGCGATTTTAAGAGAGCTTTGCAAAAATGCCCTCAAACATCAATGAACTGAAGCAACATTGTAAAGAAGAGTGGGACAAAATTTCTCCAAAACGATGCGAGATACTGAAACTCAGTATTCATAACCAAATAGTGCCATCAATATTACTGTAACGCAATAACTAATAAAGTGTCTTATCACGGGAGCCGCCGTGGAACGTCCCGTTTTTTGGCTCCTTGTATTTTATCGATCGACGATATGAAACCTTGTCTCCATTCCAGCATGGTACAAGGGGAATAGCCGCATGCCATGTGAACCACAGACGTTATATTGAAGGAATTTGTTATGAGCCTTGCGCTAGGACTTGTGAGAGGCGGCGATTGGGAGGGGAGCGGAGTAGAGTCGAGTTTACTGTGGCCTCCAGTGATTATTCCCAGCTCTCAGCCTTCTAATGATCTGAGCAGCAGGCATGTCAATATTCACAGAGTCTGTCGAGAGATGCTCCCCTGCCTTCAGCAACATCGAGCTGCTTGCCACTCTGTTCGATTCCTCACCAAACGTCAGCTCATAAAACTCACAGACAAGAGCGTCAGTATCATCCCTCAGTCTCCACATAAAAATCAATTTGGTTCTCTTTTTGCAATTATTTAAGGGAGGCTCCCTTGGCAGCGCTTTAAAAAAAAAAAAGAAGAAAAAAAAAGAAAACTCAAAACTTCACCAGACAGACATCCGACATGCATTTGAGACATCCATTTCCCAAACAATTATAATTTTATTTGCATCTCCTTATACTACGAGATTAATTACAAATTGGTTTGCAGCAGTACAAACTATTCCCCCATCCCTCCCAAAATGTAACTAATGCTGTAAATAATAAATAAACACAAGTAGTTTAAAAACAGTGGGGGATTTACCATTTCTTCATGTGCACAACACAAAGAAACATCAAATACGTGAACACATTTCAGATGAATCTCTGATCAGACACTCAGATGGAATTTCGATGAGTAGGTACTCACCAGGGATGCACCTTCCGACTACTATTAAAGTGCACCTATTATGGTATTGAAACGTGCCTAATTTTGTTTTCTAGGTTTCATACGATAGATTTAAAACACTTTAATTTGCTGATAATTTAAACTGCAGCATTACTTTTTAACCCCAGGGTCACAAACGACTCGTTAAATGATTCGTTCTAAGGTATTCATTCTAAACTCCTCCTTTCAGAGAGCATACTCTGCACTGATTGGTCTGATGTCCCAGTCTGTCGTGATTGGTCTACTGCTGTCAGCAAGCAGCCAATGAAGATCAGAGGCGGGGTTTTTTGTTACAAACCTATGTAGGTTAGTACAGGAAATAAGTCTAGAATCACTAAAGACTTGTTTCAGCTGTTCAGAGTCGGTTCCTTCTTTTGGGAGTCAATAACTCAGATTTTTTAAACTTTGCAGACTTTTTACATTAACAAACAACTCTATAACACACTACATGAAAGGTAATAATTGAAAAACCATAAAAGGTGCACTTTAATCCTGAGTATTAGTGAACGGATACTCCTTTAACCTTGAAGAGAAAGAGAGGAAATGTCTGTAGTGTAGAATGATCAACATTTCCTCTTGTCTGTGGCACACGTGTTTGTGTTTTCCAGACAAATAATGAGCAGAAATAGTGAAACTTTTACTAAAGGTTTCAGGCTGCAGCAGTGTGCACGCGCTGGCATCAAGTCGTAATTCTAAGTTCGTAGAAAGTGCAGAGCATATGAGCGCAAATCTCATTTGATTAAAAAAACTTCACTATGTATGGTATGTACAGATTCTGAACATTATATTTACTAAATCGAACCTTGTCTAGGGTAAAAAAATCTTGCATGCCACATCATTTGTGGTGTAATATAGGCATAGGCTCGTTCTGCAAACTTAAAGTACTAGGCTTGGGACGAGAAGCATCATGGATCGTTGATAAATTCTAACTACTACGATTGCCATCAAGTAAATTTAAATCGGGAAGAATGCAGTGCCTTCAGTTTTAAAAACAACAAAAATAAATTGCTTTGCATTTCATAATTCTGCCTTTTCTCCTGTTCTCTGGCCTGCTGTCTGAGCAGAGTACAAAGCAATCTGTCTCTGATGCAGTTTAGATAAAGCCAAATAACTTGTTAGGTTTATTTACTTCAGATTTGCAAGACCTTTTTAACAGACAATTAATTCATAAAAAATAATAATATAAATGCTACCAAAAACTACAGCTGACTTGTATCCATCTTCCTGTTTTTTTTCTTTCCCCCGCTGTTTATGACAGTACGTGTACATGAGCTTTACGCATGTCTGGCCACGCCCCCTTCAAAATCATACACAATACTACGGTCAACTGACGCATGATACGACGATGGCATATTACACACGATCACAAGCCTAAAAAGTACCCGATTTATATCTAATGAAGTTTAAAGACTCCTGATGGAGACGTTAACATAGTAACACTCAATGTTATTGTAAAAGCTCTCTGTCTCTCAAAAAAGCTGCATATCTGACTGCTTCCCAATGCAGCATTAAAGTAAAATCCACCCACTCCAGCTCCTCAAACGTGCATGTCATGACAACAACGCTGTCTTTATTTTATGTAGCACAGATATACTGTAGCTTCAGTTAAGAGATTTTGAACACCCTTTCAAGTATACAAATCATATTTTACCAAGTTTGACACACAGTTTAAATCGAACAACATTTAAATCGAACCCTGCTGCGTTTTCCTCTTCGCTGCGGTTAGTATGTGCAGTTTAGAACACAGCATGGAATTAAACATCCGGTCCGACACCATCATCCTGAGCTTGTCTCGATACGGTTGCAATTCAGCTCCACCACGGTTCAACAGCAGTGAGAAAGAGACTCGATCCTGAATACGAGAAGTGAACCAAACTTGCCATGTGTGTGCGTGGACGACGTTTATCAGTCATTGTTGGGGGCTGTTTTGGATGTTCATAGATAAAAGTCATTACTCAACCATCTGAGGTGCCGGTATTTGAATACTGAAATCGCTTTTCAGCTATAAACGTCGGAAATAAAAGCCAGGTCTGGCAATATTCTGATGCAGAGATCAGTTAGCAATAATGTTCAGCACAACCCCTTCAAACTGTAATGAACCTTCAAGTACGTCAGGTTTGCATAATCTGACCGCATGAACGATGCTACGTGCACATTCACTTGTTGTGTAACTATACTAGGGCTGCAACTAACGATTATATTCATAATTGATTGGTTGGCTGATTATTTTTTACATTAATCCGATTTGTGAGGGCGCAAACTTTCAGTACCTTTTTTCCATTTATTTAAAAGAAAATCCAAAAACTGAGTGTTACAAATATAAACTTCAGACTAAAACTTTACACAACTGTTTGTCCAATTATATAAGACTGAAAAGAACCCGACACACACACACACACTCACGCACACACACACCAGAATATATATTATTCATTTAGGACTGTAGTTTAATTCAGTGCTTTTTGTGCATCCATAAAAAAAATACATAAATACTTTTTTTTCCCACTGAGACTATATTAACTTCCTAAAATCCTTATACCAGATGGTAGAGTACACACTGCATAGTGTAAGTGTATTGTACTTCATTTGTGACACAGCTTTAAAATTTACTCTTCCAAGTGTGTTTTCTGAAGAGAAGTAACGTAGTGAGTAAACGCACCCTGTACCACATGCAAACCAATCAATTGATAATGAGATTCTTTGACAACGATTTATCATCGATTATTAGCGATTAGTTGTTGCAGCTGTAAACTATAGCATGCAAAAACCCCCTCAAGAACAGGGGTTCCAAAAACTTTGGGGGTTAATGACTCCAAGTGTCTCTTTATATTTGACGCATAACCAGTGATAACACAAACGGCATCGTTCACATGTTCACTGCATGTGTTATGTACATCCGGTACAAGGTTTAAAAGCAAAATTCATGTGATTTCACATCAGAGCCAAAACATCCCTGTCTGTTATGTTTCCGAGTCAAAACTGTAAAACGTTCAGCGACTGCGCAGCGAAGTTAAACATACCGACAAGCTCAGTTTCCCTTTAAAACTATCTGCTGTCGTCATGATTCTCATCATGAACCTTGCATTCAGAAGTATCTAGAAAATCCAAACCGCAGGTACATAAACCAGGCCTTACAGTAGATTTGAAGGTAATATGAGACAACGTGTTCAAAATAGTTGTTAGTATTTAGTACTCAAAAACAGCCTAGAATAGTACACAAGTAAGTGATGAGACATAACACTAGTTTGTATAGAGGAAGAAGATGGAAGAGATCATTTGGCCAAGACTAAAACTTTCATCAACATTCATTTAAATATGGCTTCTCTGAAAAAAGATAAAAAAAGATAAAAAGATTATCGCGCGTAATTCATCTTAGATATTATAACTTGTAAAATAAATGAATGAAACAGAAGAGGAGATTGGACAGGAGTTTCTCTCGTGACCCCGGTTTGTAAAACCAAGCGAGCCCGCGGTTGGGGACTCCTGCACTAGTGCATCGTTTCCACAGTTTCATTAGGCTTGCTTATTCATTTATTCGAAAGCAATGGCAAACTATCCCACTACTTCTGCCGACATGCTTTGTGGTTCGCGTTGATGACATACGTGGGCCATAAAGTGACCGACGGTCGGTCTTGACTAATCGGTGATAGATAGATAGATAGATAGATTCATTTATTCACTGGCTGCATGCAGATTCTTGTCAAGCACATAAGCGCTCAGATGTATAAGAAAGCCTGAAGGGTGACCCTAAAAGGAGGTTTAAAAATGAATGCGGTGTGTTTTTGTATTTCAAGCCAAACATGTTGGCAAAATGGAATCATCTGAAAAACAACCTCAAACATGCATTATGCAACGGTTATAAACGCATGATGTCTAGAGCTAAAACTTGCATATCTGTCATTTGAATTTGTACATCTTATGGTTCTGATTTTTTACTTTTTTTTTTTATCTCAAAGGCATAACTCGAATTTTCTAATTTTACCCCTAGCAAGTTCGAAAGAAAAAACAAATTGACAAAAATGTATATTTAAACATACTGACAAGTAAGGATGGGCAATATCTTATCGTTTACGATATCCTGGTAGAAATTCTCCCCCACGATAAGAATTACTCTTACTGTGAGAACAATAAAGCCTAGTTGAAGACGTATTTCTGTGTGCAGCGGTCTGCGACCCAGAAGATATTGCGATATAGTTTTAAGCCCATATCGCCCATCCCTACTGACAAGTATAGAGTTTCTCTTTAAAACTTTCTGAAGTCGTCATGATTCTTGTCATGAACCTTACATTCAAAAGGATTAGTATACTAACCATAATCTAGCGAGTTCAAAAGAAAAACTAATGGGCAAATGTATATTTATTAAATAAATTTGTTTGACATTTGTATACAGTAATTCAAAAGATAAAATTCATATTCAACTACTTTTTCAACGTCCAAGATAAATAGTTCTTTTTTTCCCCCCCCCCCCACACGTCGTTCCTCCAGCAGGAAATTCAAGTGATTTTTGAAGAGCTTGAACAACAACAACAAAGTAAATCAGCTTGTTCTGATGAAAATGTGCCATTCTAGATAAACTTATACAGAGGCGTTTCAAACTACAAGTGATTTTTTTTAGGGCCACCATTTAAAAATAAAAATAAAGGACTTCAAAGAATAAAGTCGTAATACTTTAAGAAAAATAATGGGGGGGGGGAGTCATAATATGAGAATAAATGAGAATTTTGTGGGATAAAAGTTACAAGAAAAAAAAAAGCTGAAATATTTCAAGAATAAAGTCATAACAATATGAGCTACAGGTGCATGTCAGAGCAACGAAAGAAAAGATATAACTTACAATTTTTTAAAATTATTTAATTAAGATTATTTAATTCTCAAAACATTGTGACTTTCTTCCTGAAATTACATTATTCTTGTTTTGTGGGAGTTTTCTTTTTTTTTTTTAAACGGTGGTGTCAAAACATCAGTAATACGGTCCAGAAGTACAAAGCTTTTAAATTTAAAGCCTCTTACAGCTACCTCACACAAAACAAATGTCTTGATTTGTTGGAGAGCGTTTTACGATAGTTTTCTCATCACGTGCGTTCTCGGGTTTGTCTGCATGTCATTTTCACGGATGCTGGGTGCACTAGCAGTGCCGAGGAGCTGAACTCCGGCAGACTTTTCTTGCTCCAAAAAACACAGAGACTGGGACTTTATCGGCGAGTGTCCTGGAGCAGGAAACTTGCCACACTGTGAGGGTGTTTATCCCTCTGTGACTAGAATTCAAGAAACTATAGCTAGATTTCTTACATAATCTTATACATGTCTTATACAAGCAGCGCGATGAGAAAACTCTTAAAATAATTCATTAAACAATTAAAAAACCAAACAACATAGTAAACTACTATACAACTATCCATACATCTACACAAATTAACCATTTTTCTGAAAAGTTTTTATAGTAATTGAGTGAAAATTTCGAGGATAAAATGCTGCTTTTAAAAAGGTGCATTAGTGAAAGATTAGTCCGTTTTTTTTCCTACAGATTAGGTTTCTAACAACTATGAAGGTGGGTTTGGTGTTGGAATTATTAAGTTTTTTTACGCCTCAAGCCTGCCTCCCACGTCATGCTCTAAATAAGTTCAACTCCTGCTTCTTTTTTAATCATGAGTAGAAAAGGCTTTGTACTCCTCTGCATAGCTCTCACACAACTTTCTGCTGCAGATCTCGTGTCGCTCACATGGACAGACAAGTCTGTGTGGTGGCTCACTAGCCAATGAGAGTAAATCTGTTAAGCTCCGCCCACATGAGAGGTTTGTGCAAGAATGGTGAACAGCGTGTTCATTAACCACGATTCCATCAAATGAAGCTTAGAAATCAATCCGTACAGGATTTCACAATTGTTTTTGTGGCCGTTACAGCCAAAAAACGTTAGATATTGTGGCGGATTTTTTTTAATATATTGCTTTTGGACTGAAAACTACTTGAATTGCCGTGGCGTCTTTCGCGGTGATGTTGGTTCGTGAATGAAAACTTTTAGCTATGCTCAAGTTCGACGCACGTGAATCGAAGCAGGCTTTGGCTGAACGCATGTTGTGATGCATCACATGATGCGTCTTCGCCAGAATCTGCGGTAATTTTTAAAACTTGCAAGCGAATACTGCAGAGTTTGTTCGATTTTGCGTTAATTTCTGTGATGGCAACATCCTGGAAGGCTGACAAAACACTGTTAAAGACTGCTGTTTATTTGAAGACCATTTAAAAAAAAAAAATTCCAGAAAGTCCAGTGTTTAGTTTTAGAGTGTTTTTATTCTCTCATTGTATATTTCTGTTCATTTCTTGAACAGTTACAATACTTTTGACAACTTTGTATTCTATAGTGATGCGCCAAACGATTTGATGCAAATTCTGCATGCTAGCTTAAACTCGCAGTCTCTGTAGCTATGCATCACATCACGCTAAAAACTAATTGTCCAGTGTCTGAAATTCGTTACGAAACCAACTGGGCTGTTTTCGGAACAGATATAAAATATGGGAAAAGTAAACACAAAGAGAAATGGACGAACTCTTATATGCAGACTTTTTTTTCTACACGCATATATATATATATATATATATATATATATATATATGGTATGTCTGTTGAAGAATGTTGGGAAGGAGATACACACACAAGCATTGGAAAAGCTTAACATGCCTTAACTTCCCTCCTTGACACATTTTCCTTTTCTCCTCCAGCGTTAAACCTGGCTTGCGCTGCCAAAAGGGAATACACGTCAAGCTATTCTACAGGAAACCTTTATTCTGGAATAACAGGCTGCCATTCATAAGACACCTGGGCAGAGAGAACACAAAGAGCACCCATCTGCATCTGCTCACAGCAGGCAGCAGCACAATCAATGCAACACAGTCACTGCATGGATGCCCTGGCTCACAGGTAGCCCGCTGGACGGCCAACGGCTCGGAGCATGAAGAGAAATGATCCCGGCGCCGTCTTCATTTCCGACAGGTTGACACGGAACGCTAGGAAACTGCCGAGCACGCGTTCCTCAGACGACCGCTCAACAAAGCAGAACCAGTCCGGTTCTGGAGGAGATTGGTTTTACTTGTACGTCATTTCTGCCATGCTTAGTCCACCGTCTTTTACTGCTTATATTAGCGTGTATTAACACAATATTCCGATCGAAATATAGTGTGACCGCAACAACTCCTGCACAAACTCTACATACAACAGACGCTTTCACTGATCCGCGTACTCCACCGCTACTTTTTCCCTTATCCTGAAAAACACACCGATTCCTTGTCAGCGCAGAACCGAGCAATTCAACTCCATGCGATATCCACTTGCCGTTACAGTGGATTAAAAAAAGGCTTTCGTTTTCTACCCATGTGAACGTGCATTCCTCACATCTCCTCAGGAGGGCTTTGCTAAACTCCACCTCTCGTTTCATGTGCTTCCTCAGGCAGTGTTTTCACTGGGGATAAGGCAGAAGGGGAGAAAGAGAAAGAAGGGTCTCAAAGCAGCGCTTACCTGTGTCTGGTTGTATTAAGTCGAGGCAGTATCATTTCTTAAGACGCTTCGCCACTCAGCTGAGAAACTGCATAAAAACTCTCACTGCTGTTTCCAGCATTATATCAAATAACTGATAAAGCTACTAATCGGTAGGTCTTTAAAGATTACACAAAGCTGGTGCGTCCTTGACTCTACGATCCCGACTATCATCTCTGTACTAAATGTGCTGTGATTGCGGAGACAAGATATACAGATAAATGAGAAGCAAGTTAAAAAAAGAAATAAATTTACTCGACTTGAAAACAAACTGGAGAACTGAATGCCTTCTGTGCTTACCTGTACTCACGGCTGTCCTGGTATCTCTTGCCGTTAGCTGCCCGTTGAGGCGCCGTCTCCAAGAGAAGCTTCTGGGTGAGCCGGTTGCTGGGAGTCGGGTCAATCCCACCGTGTTCCTCTATCTCTTGCTCGCACCTCCACTCTTCGTCCTCGTTCAGCGTCGGTAAGTATCCAGGCAGCACCTTGCCGTTCCCCGATACAGAGCTCTGATCGCTGTACAGCTTGGGGCTCTCGCCGCCTGTCCTGGTGTATTCCAAGTAAATGTCAGATTTGAGGAACAAAGGGTACGTGTTCTCCTCCATCATGGCCTGAATCTCCGTCTGGGCCTGGTCGAACATGGCGGGATCAATATGCAGCTTCATTACACAGTCCTTGATGAAGCTCTTGGTGGCCGACTTGATCTGGCGCGACACAATCCCGTTGCTGTCTAGGATGTACTTCTTGTAGATGGCCTTGGCCAGCTTCAGCTTCTTCTCCTCGTTCCCCTCGCCGTTGTCCTGCTTACGGAACCCGCTGCAGGCGAACCAGAAATCCAGCACATCAGCACAGTCCTCCTGCTTGAGGAAGGTGCGAAACAAGTGGATTCCATCCTGGTCATCCAGCAGTGAATGCAGCGACTCTGCCCATTTCAGATAGGGTGGTGTGGGTGACGCACTGCCCTCGGGCTCATAGCCCAGATCCAGGTCAGGTCGTCTCGGCGTGGCTATAGAGGCCTCACACCTGAGGCTCTCGCTCTTGACGGAGTAGAAGCCCAAGCTGTACGGGCGCACATCGCCAGACACCAGCTCACCCTCCTCACCCGGGACAGGGGGACGGGGCGCATCCTCAGTGAAGCTGCCCCCAATGTCCGCCAGGTAAGCCTTCTCTTTCACACTCATCCTTACTACGTCCATGCACCACCCGTTCCCAGCTCAGCCCACGCTCTGGAGCAATCAGATCCAGACTTCCTCTAATGCCACTGTGAAATAATTCCTCCTAAAACAAAAAACAAATGAAAACAAAAGAAAGATTAAAAAAGAAATAAATAGTAAAAAAAAAACAACCTCGAACCACTTCCGGGTTTACAGAAAGTTGTTAAAATTGTCTCGTAAAATGACAAGCCATGGCATGACATTGTTCATTACATGTGCAAAGCGTTATCTTAATCAAGCATTCAATGAGCTGTTCGTAATAAACGTTGAGAGATAAGACGGAGACGGTTATCAGGAAACCTATAAAAAAAAAAATTTTTTAAACATTTAAACAAAGCCAACAGACGCCAACAGTCAGACTGAAACACACAAGACTTACGAACAATTGTGTGCAAGATTAATCGTTTATCATCTGGATTTATACACCTTGAACCCGGTTTCTTGTCTCCAGCAGCATGAAAACAGGGATTGCCTTTTTGTGTAACGTGGCAACATCCAGACCGATCAGAACACAATGCATGAGCGATAGTCTAGATTACAGATGTAGTTATTTAAGGTTCACGCCTCAAAAAAGTAGTGTCCTTATATCAAAACTGTTAGACTTGGGGAAGATTAGATACAGAGAAATTACACACACTGACACTCCTGAAGTTACTTGTCATAAACTGCTCCAATTGTGATCATCATGAAGTTGCTTCTTGCTTTGTAAAACCGAAAGAAAGAAAAAAAAAGACTATTTGAAGTTTTAAACCAGTCTTCAGACACCTCAAGATGGTTAGATCTGTATCTGATCTCTGAAGCTTGGGTTCAAAGAGCTCAATCTGATATGCAACAACTAGGTACACTTTCCTTTCCTTTCAAGATCTACCACTTTTCAAAACTCCTGCAAGCTGAGAAGACCTTCTCATCAACCTGATAATATCAAGGCAGAGAATAAAACTTCCTGGGACCAAAAAAAAAAAAAAAAAAAAGCTTCAAATGAACTAGCCTTACACACAGAGCACCAGAATCCCAACAAAATGGCGTGATATTATTATCTTTTTTCTTTCTGTTGTACAGTTTTCAAATACAAATATAAGGTGGACAGTTAGACACACTATCTTATCTATCTATCTTTCTCGACGTTGGATTATAACTGTCCAAACAATACGTGTTTGAATTCCAGGTGCGAAACTAGCCAGCCTGCTAGCTAACTTAGCAACAAACAAAACAAGCTAGCTTCATCTCAGAGGAGTGATTTCAACGGTTCTGTTGATTAAAGCTTGTGCAACGCGGGTTTAGTTTATTTATTTTTGTTTTATTTTATTGTAAAGAAAGAAAAGGGGGAAAGGGGAAAAAAAAAAAAAAAAAAAAAACGGACCAGCTTGCTATCTCTCAAACTACTACAAGCATTCGAGCTCTTAGCCGAGGTCGCTAATGTGGCTAACCAGCTAACACGGTTAGCTAGCTAGCTCGTTAACTTGATATGATTCTTGTTTGGATTCTTGTTTCGCGTGTAAAGTGACGTGAACGCGTTAATATGAAAACACGACTCCAGCTCCAGAGCGAGTGGGATACAGACGGACACACAGCCCGTCCGGTGATAGGAGGGTTATTATTATTATTATTATTATTATTATTTTATTTCCTTAAAAGATTCCCGATACTTTGTTGCTCTGTTCCCCGACGACATTACAGCACTCCCTGCTCTCCCCTCCCAGCTCCCAGGCGCTTTGAAGTGAGACCCACATTCACTGCATTCATGTCTTTGGCCTCGGAGTCTCCACAAGCACAGTAATTGATGGGGGAGGGGAAGAGGAGAAACAAACTCCACACACACACACACACACACACACACACACACACACACACACAGGCCCTTCCGCAGTCGAGCGACTAAGTGTGTGCAACTTTAAAACATTGATTTCAACATTTAATCCGGTGCGTCTTAAAAATAATAATAATAATAATCATAATAATCATCATAATAAAAACACCCCTGGACGCGTTTGCGTTCACGTTCCCTGTGCGCGTCGACCAGAAAAAAATAATAAAGATACGCCTCGATTAAAACCTCGAATACAATTCAAGCACAGCACATTTCATCTCTCGCTAGCGCAAAACCCTGAGCCAAGGAGGGAGGGAGTGAGGGAGGAAGGAAAGAGAAGAAGAAGAAGGAGAAGAAGAAGAAAAAGTGCTCTGTATCTGTACCTGTGCGAAGCCACTTTGCGTGTTGGAGCGCATCGGGAACCGCGCGGCGATGTGCGGCTACATGCGAAACGTGTCATAGGTGCGAGCGTCGGACTTTAAAAATAACAAAGGAAACAGTGCGTTCTCCACCTTTCCATAGCAGGCTCTCACTCCTGTGCCTCAATCCGTGTGTGTGTGTGTGTGTGTGTGTGTAAGAGCGAGTGATGTGTAGCGCCGCGCGCGTTCACAAATCACACTGCTGCCTGGAGAGGAAAAAAAGGAATAAGAAGGAAAGTAAGTAAGTGTGTGTGTGTGTGTGTGTGTGTGTGTGTGTGTGTGTGTGTGTGTGTGTGTGTGTGAGTGATATTTGAGTGTGTTTAAACCCATCCTTCAAACACACTCAAATATTCACGAATGTATTATCATCCTAATAAAACCAATCCATAGCTCACATTCACTCTAAAAATAAATAAATAAATAAACCTGTACCCTTTGTGCCTTTAATTTGTATCTTGCACATGTAAATGTTTATCTAGTGCACCCTGGGGGGAAAAAAGGTTTAAGGTATACAGTATATAACTGTATGGAAAGCTTTAAAGGTGCACTATGCATCTTTCACATGAAACCTGTGTAGCAGTGTGACAGTATCTGAGAGTGGAAGTGAGGACTGTATGTGACTTTAGCGTAAGTAGCCTATATTATATACTGTAAGGCCAAAGGTTTATGGACTGCTGACTGCCCTTTACAGCCATACAGTATGCCGGACTTGCGTTTTGTAAGGCAATTGTAATGTATATGATTGTATTGTATATAGGATGTCTTTATATGCTAAGAAGCCCAAACCTGTTCCAGCATGACGATGCCCCTGTTCACAAGTGGAAGAACTCGAGAGCCCTGACCCCAACTCCACTGAACACCTTTGGGATGAACTGGAACACCGACTGCACCTCAGGCCTCCTCACCCAACATCAGTCTTGTAAGTCATTGGTAACTCGATGTTGGTCTACTGCTTTTGAGTTCAAACCACAGCAATGTCTCTGCTGGGCTTTTGAGCAAGGCCCTGAACTCTTAATTGCTTAATGAGATAAACGTAAGTCTAAATAAGTCTGCCAATGCCATGAATATAAATAACAGGAAATGGGGGCGAACTCGTGAATGGGATGCACCACTCACAAACTCATTTGCCCAATTGAGCAAAACAATTTAGGTTGGAGGAAACCGGAGAATGCATAAAAAAAAACCATGTAGAAACTCTGTGCAAAATTAAACCTGAGTTCAGGATCAAACCAGGGAGCCTGGAGCTGTGAGGAGGTGACAGTATGACCCACTGTGCCACCTGTTGTATTAATCTTTTACTCATTGAAATGGTTAATGTTCAAGATGTAATGTGTAAAGTCTAATACTGGGGTTGGATATCTACAGTGTAAAAAAAAAGAAGTAGAACTAGGAGTGCTGTTATATTAGTTCATGCTATGTATCATAGCCTAGGCCTCCTGTATGTCTTTTAATGGGTTTTCCTGTTTTTAGTCCTTAAATCAACAACAAACACGATACATGTGCACAAACATGTAATTTGCCATAAAATATGATTTGATGTTAATATGTTATTCCCATACATAGAAAAAAGGGGAGCTATGGGTGAGCAGAGAATAAAAAGATTACCTTGAGCTCACACCTAAAATAGATCTTTGCTTATTTTGTACATATTTGTAACTTGGCGATTTAAAGTCTTCTGTGATGTATGTCAAAGTTCACCGTGAGCCTAGAAGTATTTCAGGTGCTATGAAACATTTAGTGGTCCTTGAGTATGAGGGCTTCTCTCTTCTGTGTGCTCTGAACCTGCATAAGTTATTACTCAACACCTGGATATAATCAAGCAAGCAATCTCGTGCCCTTATAGTGAAAAGATCAAAGACATGGGGAATGCAGAATGTCGTTCTTTCGCTTTATGACTTTAACAGATTAGCTCATCTGAAAACTGCAGTCTGCAACTGGGGCATTTCTCAACTGTTAGCCTCAGTTTTCCTGGAATTAGATATCACCCAAGTCCACTACATTGACCTTACAGCCATTTTAGCTGAAACAGCCACATGCAAAATCATATCTCATAGATTGGAAACTTATTTACCACGAGGTAGCCATACGCTTTCTAACAGCTTTCACAGTACAAACAACCTTAGAAATTTCTAGACACCTTAACCCTTTAATACATAAATTTATTTAAAAATATATCCAGATTCTTGCATTATTATTATTATTATTATTATTATTATTATTATTATTATTATTACTTGAAATTGCATGATATATGAAGTTTGATATTTTTTAAATGTCACAGTCACATGTTTAATAAATAAATAAATAAAGAACTGCCCAAGTATAGAAATACCATGAGTTTTAAAAAAAAATGCTAAAACATTACACATTAAATAAAATAAATAAATAAATACAATTGATTTATAATCAGAAATTGTAAACCTTTAAGTCAAAACTATAAAAGTTTAGTTTAAAACTTTAGTTTCAAAACTATAAACCTAAAGTTTATGACCAAAATATAATCTGTAAAGAAAACACAGCAATACTCTAGACATGCACTAAATTTATGCAGTTAAATAATTTCAATTTAAAAAAAACCTTTTCAAAGAGTTTCAGTGTAGTCCTGAGATTTAAATGTTAAATTTAACATTTCAGTCAAGTGATCTGGAAGTGATTTAATTATTTTATTTTCCTAAAAAAAAAAAAAAAAAAAAAAAAAAAAAAAAAAACTTTAAATTGACTCTAGACAAGTTTGAACACTATGCGTAGAAGGGTTAAACCAAAGATTCCCAAATGTTTTTGTCAAAAGAACCCCTTCAACTTAAATTATTTGTTTTAAGTAACCTTTGAGACTTTCAGAAGGCTAAGATTAAGTGATTTTTTTTGTAATTAAGAGTGAAACGTGGCAGTTAAAGCTTGTTATGGTTCAGTTTGTGAAATATCTTAATTTTCTATTGATCTTATGAACCCCCTGCAATTTCAGTACAATCCTCTAGGGGAACACAAGCCCCAAGTTGGGAAACCTGGCCTTAAGGTCCCCATGAAATCAAAATTAGTATGAATACGTTAGACTTAAGGTTATCTATAAGATAGTGGGCTCCAAAACAATCCGAAATTTTGGCATTTAGAAGATATATATGCATTCAAAATTTTAGCAGTGGCATTGGTGAGCTACCTACATGGCAGCATCTTGTGGCATAAAACTTCTACTTTCTATAGCCTACAGATAAAGACACAACATCAATATTGACATCTCCAAAGATGTTACCACAACAGGACATACTGTTTTAGGAAAATAATCCACTACTGGGTGAATTGATGAGGCCTAACACAAAGGGGAGTTACTGTTACTACCCCTATAATGGATTATTTTCCTATAATGGCATGCCCAAGTTGGGCTTTCTGTCCTCTTATTCTGTTTCACAAAAGTGTCCAGTGGACCATCCAGGACCAGTGACTTTCAACAAACCTTCAAGAGTAATTATCCATAGTTTTCACATATATAAAGATTATAAACCACAGTGATTTACCAACAATTAAATTTTTAACCGCTAATAGTTACGTTCAAGGTTGTGAAATGTCTGTGAGATAAGTTAGTTCCTGTTATCAGTTACGTTAGAGCAGCTATACACAGTCCTTCTCTCACCAACCTTTTTATTTTGCACTCTTGAATTAATTTTAAAAATAATAAACCAGCTTGTTATGTTACAGAGAAACAGGAAAGCATAAAAAGCTCCGTCCTGAAGTCTCTACCATAGCAGAAAAGTTACTGACTATTACAAAGCGTTGATAATAGCACAATGAGACTCCTTCTGGAAATAAACAGAAAGCTTCCCCATACCAACAATTGTCTTGGTTAAATAATATGTGAATTGTTACTATAAAAATGACACAAATTCTAGAATTTGTCAAATTATTACTAGATACAGTAGCTGTAGAAAGACTGACCGAAAGAGCCGTATCTAAACGTGAGGGCTGGGGTAGTGTTCCAACAACATAATTCACGCAATCTAGTGATATTTAAAAACTTGTATCTATAAAATTGAATGTAAAATACCTCACCTGGGGGAAGTTGATGCTTCTGTCTTGCATTGGCAGCCTTCCCCCGAATGTCCATTCACTGGCAAAAGAGACCATTTCTAGTCCAGTAATGAGATCAAGTGCCAGTAAAGATGGCATCTTCTGCATTCTTCCAGTTAGAATGTTTACTATCCACAGAGAATTGTGCCATTCCTGGTAGTTTATTGTATCCATTCGTATCTGAAACAGAGATAGGAATGAGTGTTTTGATGTCTGGAAAGTAACAGATCATGTGAAATACATTAAGAATAGTCATTATAACATTATAAAATTATGCATTGTAAATACATATATATGTTATATTTTCTGTTCCAAACATATTTTTTTGTGGTAAACACTTTCTATCATATTAATTTACTGTATATTGACAAGCTCTAGGAAGCTGTAGGATTCTGATGTAAAGTGCACTCATGGGGATTTTACAGTTTTATAGTAGTTAAATAGCACATTTGCACATTTTTTTGTAATTTTGTAAAATATTGTTCGGAAAATAGGTTCTAACACCCTTAAAGTGGTCCTGAGTTTGTCCTTATGGGAGAGCCATTAAAGCATCTATTCACAACCTGGCAACAGAGGGTTTGCTTTACTGCAAAAACCCCACTAAAGGAGGTTATTTATCATTGAGAATAAGGATTACTCAGTAAAATGAGAGTGTTTTAGTTAGTTATGTGAAGTCAGTCTGTAGAAGCATTGTTTATGATTTAGTTTGTACAGTTTGTCGTCAGAAGGTCAGGGGAATGCAGTGAATGTGAACATTTTGTTTTGTAAGGAATATCACACAACAGAACGTGTGATTATAATGCAACGTTTCGCATCGTGATGCGTCACATAACTCCAAAGTGGATTATTTTTGTATAACCGTACGGTCTGGAAGGTGTTATTCCACTCATACCACAGCATTTTGCTAAAGATGAAACAATGTTTCAATTATTAATGCCATTAAGGACAAGTTGTGCATTTTAACAGTTTATAGTTAAGGTTGGAACATCCGAGAGACAAGATAGGGCGGTTGTGGCTCAGTCGGTAGAGCGGGTTGTCCACTAATCCACTAATCGTAGGGTTGGTGGTTCAAATCCCGGCCCCGGTGATCCCATGCCGAAGTGTCCTTGGGCAAGACACTGAACCCTACGTTGCCCCCGATGGCAAGCTAGCACCTTGCATGGCAGCTCTGCTACCATTGGTGTGCGAGTGTGAACTCATTTGTAAGTCACTTTGGATAAAAGCGTCTGCTAAATGAATAAATGTAAATGTAAGGTAGTTCTTGTTCTCGCTTACATTATAGCTGTGATAAACCAGTTCCTCCAGGATTTCACAATTAACATAGAAATGAATGCAAAATCAAATAAACATCAGAATATTCAGAGGAGCTTGTAATTTTTCAAAATGATCACGTGAATAATCATGTCATCACAACGCGCATTCAGCCGAAGCCATCTTCAATTCACGTGCGTCAAATATGAACACAGCTAAAAGGTCTCAATTACCAACAAACATGACTGTGAAAGATCAATTTCAATTGCAATTTCACCAACTCAAGTAGGTTTCAGAAAAAAAAAAAAAAAAAAGCACACAAAACTTCACAAATTGCATCGCACATTAAAAAACAAGTCTCAGCAAAATCCTGCTATTTTGGCCACAAAAATCACACAAAACCCTGCGAAATCCTGTACGGACTGATAAACAATCAGCCTCTCTCTCCCTCTCTAAAAACAAACAAACAAAACAAAAAAAAGTCTTAGCATTTTACAGAGAAACCAGAAACCAGTAAACTTCTTTGCCCTGCAGGGAAACTTTACAAAGCACTGTCATTGTTATAAAGCCTTGACTAGAGCCTCCTTCCATGAATGTTCAATAAATGTCTTCAAAAAATAAATAAACATATCCACGTCAATGATTATACATTTTACACTTTAAACAACAGTACTTTTTAAAATTCGTTTATTATGGGGTTATTTTTGAGTGTATTTTTGAGCTTATGTTAATATGGTGGTTTCAAAAGCAAATTCTAAAGCTATATCATGTTTGTTTGACTTCATGCTGGAGGTAGAAGTGTTGAGAAATTAATTAAGATGTGAGTCATATATTCTATGCTGCTCCTGCATGCTGTAGTAAAGTTTCACAAAAGTGTTTGGCACATCCAGGACCCGTGAGTTTGATCGAACACTGAAGAGTAATAATCCATAGTTTTCACACACACACACACACACACACACACACACACACACGCACACACACACACACACACACACACACACACGCACACACACACATATA
>JAFFST010041671.1:7007-22638 GCA_022414735.1 Noturus placidus | reverse complement strand
TTAAATTAGTTTGATGTTCCGAAACACTTAAGTGTGACAAACATGCAAAGGAACAGGAAATGAGGAAGGGGGCAAACACTTTTTCACACCACTGTATATATATATATATGAGAGAGAGAACGGAGGACATAAATATAGAGCATTTGAATACAGCCGAAAAAATTAATGTACATCCCTTATACATGGGTTTCTCAAAAAATCATAGAAAAGTGGAGTATCTGGAGACACTCCAGTACGGTTGATTTTACTTTGTATAGCTTTTTACCGTTCACATTTTATCAGTGTGTCAGTGTGTACTATGCCCATGCATTTGACACATGTCTATATTAGCTTTAGTACTGGAATGACACTGCTCACCATTTCACATTTCTAGGGTACTTGCCTATACGCGAAATCAATAATTTTGTGATTTTTTTTCTATATGCAGCATTACTTCCTGATGTGTGTATTCCATAACGATACTGTTCTGTCTTGAGCAGTACCACATATGCCAAGCTATATTCTAGTATGTAACATGTACAAAACAAAACACGGGACTTGTCTTGTGATAGTGACTGGGTTGCAAACCCTCCACAGAGTATCAGGCCTTCCATATTTGGCCCACTGAATAGCATAAGGTCCACTCGGCCAGCATTCAAATCAGATGGCATCAGCAGCTGCAAACTCAACCCTATCCTTGCCCTTCCTGAGGCCTGGCTTTGATCACTGGGCCCCCCAGTGCGAGCCAACACATGGCCACGAGTGCATACTAACTCAGGGCAAGGACTCTGACCAACCACTTGGAAACAATCAAGAGGGAAAAGAGAAAATGGAGGCATTTGGAACAAAGTCGGTGGTTTGGCAAGATCGCACAGATTGGAGAAATATTTGGTAATTGTTCAAAACCCAAATTAATCTTTAACACTGGAGCTCTTACAAAGCATTATTTTGGGCAGGAGCTTAGCAATAATTATGCCCTTTGAAAGTCATTTGGCTTAAGAATATCCCAAGGATAGCCACATGGTTGCATTTAACACTGTCCTTGCTTTGTTCTTCCAATCCACAGTCTCAGAAGAAACTATCAGCAGATTTGACAGCGCCACGACTGGCAGCTGTAGCTGCCAATCAGCTACCTGTTGAGTGGCCTTGCAACATCTAGACAAATGATGTGACAGGTGCAATTTCAGTATAAGTACCTGTTCATTCATTCTGGTTCACTCATATTGACAGCTCAGTAAATAATACAGTATATCTCAAATATTAAGTTATGTATTTTACAACAAATTAAATAAATGCTATGGCCAACAACTGAAATATTAAAGTACGGTAGTCCTTAAATATGTATACAAATATAGAAATCTACATGCATATACAATCAATGCATAATTATTGGCACCTTCAAAAATTATGGTATGAAATAAACATTACACACAAACAACTGGAGAATCCATGTACCTTTACTCAAATTGAAAGTAATTCTCATAATTTTTTTAACTACATTAATTTCTCACAAACAACCAATAAGCTGCTTGAAAAGCTAATAATAATAATAATAATAATAATAATAATAATAATAATAATAATAATAAAATGAAGAAGAAGAAGAACCGTGTATTTTGTATAGTCCCTGGCTGGGAGATCAAAGATTGTTCATAAATTTACAGGGTGTCTGAAAAGTCCGGAATGGGAATAAGTTGAGCAAAATCCCCCCCAAAACATAAATACATACATCAGCTGAGATATGAGTATATGAGTATATGTAGCATTACTCTCATTGGTTACTGACTTTTCAGACATCCTGTATAAGGGTTTGTAATGAGATTGTAAGGGGTTAACAATAAACACTCCACACATGTAATTCATTACACATAATGCCAAAGGTTTTGTCCGATGAGTCAGCTATAGCACTTTGGTACGTCTTTATCAGCAGGAGCGATTTTCTGTTCCAAAGACAGACTGCTCCATAAAACAAGAATGCCGTGGTACGTGACCCGAGGCATGACAGCAGGCCAATAAATTCAGTCACCTATGATGTCATCTGCTCATTACAGTGCGATTAAACACATTACAATAACCTTTATTACATAATTTATATATACTTATGATGTGTTATGCTTGCACAAGCAGGAATCAAATCTGTAAAAAAACAAAAAAAAACAAAAGTGTGTTTCTGGTAAAGGTTTCTGAGAAACTAACTTTGTACTGGACTTTGTACCAGTACCAGAACAAATGTAAATAAGTCATTTCAGGATGTGAAGAAAATCAAGTGATTTAAAGAGAGTGAAAATATTATTTATTTATTTTGAGACTTTTAAGGATACACATTAACTAGCACTGTTAATTATTCCCATATCTGAATGTGTCTCATTTCCTTGATTTGGAAAGGTTCTGACATATGTACAATCCTCAGATAAAAGTTAGGGTTGCTGATTCACCAAAATTATCGGATTTTTACAGCTATGGGATGAAGACCAAAGGTTAATAACAGTACATTTGCATTTACATTTATGGCATTTGGCAGATGTCCTTATGCAAAGCGATTTACAGAAGTGCTTTGAAGTCTCTATCAATAAATACAATACATCCTGATACTGGTTCACTAGGACCCGGACTAACGATACCATCTTACATCGTCTTAAAACTCTGTTGGAAGGTTATTATAGTAAGTTTTCATTAAAATAAACAGTATTAGAAATTACTTTTAAATCACAGTCATATTTTCAGATATCAACTGAATCTCTAACATTTTTGTTAACATGCGGCTATATATTAAATGTTAACATTGCTATGCCCAGAACCCAAACCTCATTAAACCCTAATTACCACAATAGAATGTCCTAAATATGTTTTTAGGTATGCATTTCCTCACCTGAGATCACCTGTGTTTGGGTGTGACAACATATAATAGTTATAGTGATAGTAATAGTAATGTAAGCGATATCATGTATCACATACTATATAAGCATGCAATTAGTTCCTTTACTATCTTTTTAATTATTTTTATTTATTTAACTACTGTAGTGACATGTTACCTCTGTAAATTCTGGAAATGTAAAACGTAAATAAGATAGGAGAAGCTATTTGGAAGACAGAACTTACTGCATGCTGCGTTCTGCTTACATCGGAAAGTGGGAACTCGTTGTTTTACATTGTTTTGAAACTCAGTGAAGACAAGCTACAAAGTTGGATTTAAAAAAACATGGACGCCTTCATATTTGTCTTTTGTTAGCAACAAACTAGCTGTTATGAGTGATGTATATTTTCCTCCTCAGAACAGTGAACTGTATAGCGAATATGTATGTTCACTGATCTGATTAAATTACTTGTATAAACAATAGAACTCATTTAAAGGTAAGAAGTGCTGCTTTGTTTACTGGTGATGCTGTGACCAGATTTGAGGTCATTTGCTGATCTCAGGGTTGAGAAGAAAGTCCTGATAGGAGTTAATGAAGTGTTTTCTTTGTTTTTTCCTAGTTGGCGGGAAGAAATTAGAAGTTACAACCTTTAACAAAAGGCATGGCTTAGTATTACTTCATGGACTCTGGTGTCACATCAGAATGATCAACATACATTCTGTATAGAGCTACAGTATCTCCCTATTTGTCATTATGTTATGTTAGTTATAAAGGATATACTACATTACATCCTGTTTAAACCTGTTTTTCAGCTTCACATTACCTGATTATGCATTTTGACCATTAATTATGACTATTTTCCATGCGCTTTAATTCACTTAATTAGTTACTGCAAATGTATTCACTTGCAACAGCATCATTGCCACACTGACACTGTAAGACGTTGCATAAAAGAATGTCAACTGTAAAAAAAAAAAAAAAAAAACATGAGACGAAGCACATTTCCATCTCTCATCAGCATGTCAGTGAGTTTGGTGCGTGTTGACTCGGTCTTAAACCATTTCAGGAGCTGTGACAGACTAATATGCACCTCACATGTTCAATAAAAAGGTGATGACAGCCATGTTGGATGAATGAGACTCCGAAGAAAAGCACTGGGGTCTGCAGGTGTTCCTGTGGTCTCTTATCATAGAGACAGTTTGCCATTTGCCGGGTTGATTCAGTCGGTTCATTTTAAAGCAACAAGTGCTGTCACAATAATAATCATAATAATAATAATAATAATAATAATAATAATAATAAACAATTTATAAACATGACCAACTAAAAATTTGGGAAACACTACAATAACAACAAAACAACAACAATATTAACTACCACAATAACAAAACAAAAATATTAATAAATATAATAATAACAACAAAAACAACAATAATAATAACTATTACAACAACAAAACAATACTACTAATAATAACAACGACAATAATAATAACAACAAAAATAATAATAATAACAAATAGTAAACATGACCAACTAAAACATTAGGGAAACACTGCCGGTTTTATATTTGTATAGGTATTTAGTTAGTTGCACAGGTCAGGTGGTACAAGTTTCCTTCTTACTTTCTTTCTTTCTCTTATACTTTTATGCAAGTTTGGATGCATTATAATATAATATAATATAATATAATATAATATAGACATGATGCCACTTTCATCTTTTAGTTTTGTTTTCCTGTTCTTTTCAGTATAAATAATTAATATCACTGAACTAAAAACTGCTAAGGAATTCATTCTGATGTCATGATAAAATTCCGCTTGACAGGAAAACACATTCTCTTCTCTCAGAATCCTTCTATGTTGGTTTTTTGTTACAGCTGCCAGTCCAGATTTAGGCCTCCTTGTAGTCTGTGCTTAAAGCGGGCTTATCTTTCGAGGGGCATGATCAGTTGACAAAAGCCCATTTAGATGTTAAAACTGAGCGCAGTTCTTTTGATACATATGAAAAAATTGTCCCTCAAAAAACCCTCAAACAAGTCAAAGTCGATTAAATGTCCCATTAACAGTATAATATATAGCAGAAACAAAACAACTAACACTTTTAATAATAAAGAAAATACATAAGTTTATGAGACCCAGAAATTAATAAGACAAACCAGAAGAGAAAAAAAAACATATGATTATAGTTTTCAGCGCTCGTTGAAGCTGAGAGAAAAGCCCAGTCTGCTGAATAATAGTCAAGCTATTTTCAGTGATTGGGACATCATAAAGAGAGGGTGTCTTTGGTGTATTGATAAGCTGCTCTTTTAAGTGCTTGAGAGTCTTGGGAGAAGAGGTACCGAAAGCCTGTCAAAGTGTATTTTGGAGTCCTGCTGATATCTTTTGTCATTGCTGAATATATCGTGGCTAACAATCCACCAAGTGGATTAGGCACAGAGGATTAAATGATTTGCCGCCTGGAGTTTACTTAATACTGAAACCAGTGATTAATGTTACCATATGCATAAAGAAAAGCACAAAAAAATCCATTTTTCTCCCCCATTTTGCTAGTTTGGAAGACACAGAGGTATATCTAGCAACAGATAAACGGACAAAATATTTATATTGTTAAATTGAACAACACGCAGAGAGCACAGAGAGGAAAAAACACAAAAGATTGTCCTTATTTCCAGTTTGAGATGGTAGCCTGCTTAAAGCAGTCAAAACAATTGATGTGCTAGCTTTAAAAAAAAAGGAAAGAAAATGAAAGAAAGAGGGTCGTAACGGACGCAAGGCTACATGTTGACACAAAAATTTAAGCCATAAATAAAAGAGACGAAAGGTAAAAAATAAAAATAAAAATAGAGAGAGCAAGAAATATATTTCAGAGCGAGAAGATCTAACAGCAGGTATTACACGTGGTGGTGAAATATTACACAAATGGTGCACCTACCATGTTCGTGTGGGGTCAGCGCTGTGTGTGGTGCCTATACTGAAGCCAAGACTATTCCAATTGTCTTTCCACAGATTGGGTCCAGTGCTACGCAGTCTGCGGCATGCCCAGCCGCCATCTTTAATATTGGCTGGATTCAGCTGGCGATCCGCCTCTTCCCTCCATCGTCCCTTTCTTTCTTCTGCTTTCAACTCTAGCCCCCTTTTAAGACTGTTATTGAAGGGAGGTCCTCTTTTCGTACTGAAATTATATCACCGTATTGACAGGCTCCTGGGCCGCTCGATAGGAGGGCGGCGTGAATGCGGAGTTTTGCTTGCTTACGCCTCACCATGGCGCTTATTTTCTGAGCATGCTTGAGTCCAAACATATCCGGCGAAAAACAAAAATTCATCCCCGATCTGAGGCCTTTGATCTGATGAAGGCCTGAATTTAAAGCCCCTCCTCCCCCCTTCCCATCCAAAGAGGTGTTTGAAGATTCCATTTTCTCAGATGTTCCATGTAATGAGATTTAGAGTGCTATGATTAATCTAGGCCAATTTTATATACACACAGAGCTCTGCACACAAAAGACGAAGACATAGATGTACTCTGACTGATCAAATAAAATTTCCTCAACCGTTCCTCATTTTCGCAAATTACAAGGAGGGAAAAACGTATCAGAACTGAACAGGAGCCCTGCTGGAGCTCTTTGATCGCGGTTTCCAAAAAACGAATCGATCTAAGAACCTTTAACCCAAATTGTTTTGAAGTACAGCCAAGCTTCATTTTGTTTTGCATCCATTCTTTCGCATGGTCACCGTCCATGCGGCCATAGCCACATTTATCATCCCGTGCCCAATTATAGTGTTTGGCGCTTAATGCTAATCTTGTTAGCTCAGTCTCAGTCTTGTTTCATGGAGTAGTCTTAGCTAAGTCTCAAAATGGACGATGCTCTCACCTGCCTCTCCTGCTGGGTGTCTCCTCCGCCGTGATTTCCAAGATCCGCCATGACTGGACGCAGTCGCCTACTTGCCACTTCAGAGTACTTTGTAATACTCGTGGATCTGTTTCAGGTCCTTACTACTGTGTTGGTGAAAGATGTGCATCTTTACTTTATGTTGAGAGCTTCGGCGCTAGCAGCTGATTGGTGGACGCTGAGGACCAGATGATAGACCTTGAAAACCCTATTGTAACTATGGCAACAGACCCCACAGGCACAAGCGAATTTGCTCCTAATTGCTCAGTAAACATTAGGACGCAGTGCTGGATGTGATCACAGTGTGAGATGAGACTCGGGAGGGGGAACGACGGTTAGAAAAATCAAACAAGCTTTGAAAATGAAAGGACAGCTGTGCGATGCCAGTGCAGTCCATCCTGAGCAGGAGAACAAAACGAAAAAAGAAGAAAAAAAAAAAGAGAAGCACACTGCCAGTAGAACACTGGTCCTTCCTACGACAGTGTTTACCGAACGCCAATTTCCATTTGTTATTTGTTGCTAATGTGCTGTTTAATTAAAATCGAAAATAACTAGGAATGTCAAAGCGAAACTGAAGAGCGAATACAGAGGAAAAGAGCAGTAAAAAAAAAAAAAAAAGATCGGCGGAGACAGATGAGAATGGTGGAAAGAAAAATGTGGAGGGGGGAAGATGATATTGCCTTTGTTGGGTAATGTTATCAGCTGCTTACCTTTCATACAGATTTCACACTTGCTTGTCTGCTAGCAGCCAGGGTCAGAGGCAGCAAACTCTTACCACAATGCCCGATTTTCCATTCAAAACATCCTTGGTGTTGCCTGCCACTTGCATTTGCGTAGACGCTACCGCACTTTAAGCAAATTCGCCATACACACTTTGTGTTGTTCGCTGGACCACTCGTCCCGCTGCATTTAGGATCGCATTGGCTGGCGATGGAGGGCTACCAAAGAGGCAGTTAGGATCCCGCATGCTGCGTGTACAAAAACAGTGACTACTGGAAAAAAGAAGAAGAAGAAGAAAAAAAAGGAAAATCATTGGATAAAATAGCAGCTGGCCTCTAGTCTCAGTGGCTCCATACCACACACACCGGACTTAAGGGCTCATCTGTCAGGATCCTGGGGTTTTGGGGGCTGGTGGGGACATTCTGTAATAGCCGAGAGAGAAAACATACATATTAAAGTATGATAGGTTGTGTCAATAAAATATTTAAGGAATGTGTATTAGAAACATATATTTATATAAATATTTATTTTATTATTCATATTAATATATAATTTCTTATGAGATATATATTGCTTATCATCAGAGATCCAATCTGAAATAATATCCTAATCTAAAACCTAATTTACAAACTATGTTTCATTTGTTTCAAGTTTGCAAAGCCAGGACAATGTGGCTCACAGTTTTCTTAATCACTTGGCAATTAAAAGCAAACACAAGGCACCAATGTCTTGCAAGCAAGCAAGTTCATAAAAATGAACCAAGAAAAAAAGAAAATTACATGAGTACTTTTACTAGCTTTTTTCTTTTCTTTCCATTTCGCGCCACTATTATCGAACACAAATCATGGTCTGAGACAAGACTTTTGTGTTTGACTCGTTATTCGTTTAACTTCTGGTATAAATGACTAAAACCTAAATTGAGATACAAATCGACTTAAATGATACATTTTTTTTCTTTCATGAATCACTTCGATAACCCCAAACAAGGCAATATACAGTCAAGTAAATTATACTCCGTTCATTTTCATAAAGATGCCAAATCAGGAGGATTAAATCTCTGATATGTGTGTACGCCTCTCGCCTATTCTTGCAAAGAGAAATGCTAAACCTGGAATAAACTGATATGATAAAACATTCTACAGGAAATGTGATAGCTAGGGAGATAACTTATCAAATTCAAGGGCTGTAATGTGATGTGACACCAAAGGATTTTTAAAATGTGGGGAAAAGCTTGGCACATGCTGAGGGAACATGGGGTTCCAGGGAAAGTTCTCACGTAATATCAACGACACATCGCAGCCTACAACGAGCAATGTTATTACTCAAAAAATGTCTTTGTTTCCTGATCATTATCAGCTCCTTTCACCTCAAAGATCTAAGAGTTAATTATTCAGTCTGTGCAGGTTCTGGAAAAGGCACTGTCTCGAAATGTATCTATGGGCTATTGAAGATAACTTGTTTGTTTCCCGCCTCCCTTTGTTTACACATACACATTGTTCACAGTAGGGTCTTTTTTCCACATAATTTACATTTTCACTGAAAGCAGACAACAACAACACAAAGCTGAGAATCGTGTGAATTAAACCGGCTCATTAAGAGGTATACCGAGGCTGGGGAATGGTTCTAAGGTTATGGTGCAGCATTGATTTGAAATCACGGGAAGGACAAGGATGCTCAGTTCTCCAAATCAATCTTACATAGCATTACAAATGCATCAACTTACTGTCGAATCCATCCCCCCATGATGGCTGGATAAAGTGGGCGAACAAGATTTTCTCTATTGACTTTGACAACTGAGAACTCTGAGACAAACAAATGTATTCATGTATTCATAAGATATTTCTTTCAAATGTGAATTTATTTGTTTATTTATTTAGTTATTTTGATAAATTTTTATAAAAATAATTGTTTTTGCTTGTATTTTCTCATTTGTAAGTCGCTTTGGATGAAAGTGTCCGCTAAATGAATAAATGTAAATGTAAATAAATGATGCCTTTACTAATGTTCGGCACCTCAAAACATATTTCCAGAAGCAGAATGTTCTGGATTTGTTTACTATAGAACGTGAAACACAATGAGATGAACTCATATATTCTTCTTCTTAGAGCAAGCCTGATCACTGCATATACTTATGATTAGAAAAGTTATAAATAGATGGTGTATATGAAAAGAAAAGTGAGTATAACAGTCACTTTGGTTGCTGTCTCTCAGGATTTAGAGTCTGATATTCAGTCTAAACTTGTGCGTACATTCCAACAAACCAACCAACTCATCCCAAAAGTTGTTTTTTGTCACTGTCCACTCAGGAACTGTGTGCGTGTATGCATATACAGTATGAGCTGTTCGTACGGCTAGTGTGTCATGCATATACAAAATGCCTGACACTGTAAAACATTCTCCAAAAAAACAAACATATTTCACTTACTCTCCATTTCTTCTTCTC
This sequence comes from Noturus placidus, assembly GCA_022414735.1. NCBI lineage: Eukaryota > Metazoa > Chordata > Actinopteri > Siluriformes > Ictaluridae > Noturus > Noturus placidus. The sequence goes on along the minus strand of JAFFST010041671.1, from coordinate 12,753 downwards.
AGATATAGCAAACCTTAGCACCAAGCTCAGGTTTCAATCCTAAGATGAGCTCCTCTCTGACTCTTCCTCGCATCTTTATTCTGTTATTCTTCAGCTCACCCCTCCCTTTCTGAGCTGTCTTCCACTCTCCCAGAGGTGCTTGTTTATTCCTCCCTTCAGGCTGTAAGACTGAAGCCTGGGCCTGCCATGAAAGAGCGCACACACAACAAGGGGAGATTAAAGGACACAGAGATATAAGCAGTGCATCTGACCATACCATCTGTGCTACCTTTTTAATTTATTTATCTATTTTTTCAGTTTTCTCAGTCACTTTGGTGCATTTCTCGGATCATCATTAATATTCACAAACCAGTATGTGCATTTCTCTAAACAATTCATACAAACAGCACCATACAACTACTTACCTGCAAAAGCCTGTAACCCGCCTTCATCTCTCAGAAGTATTTGTCAATGAACATATCAGTGCCATCAGAATGACAAGTCCTTCTGTCATTGTTCACAAACAAGATCATCAAAATGCTTAACCAATGTAACAGTGTACTCTATCAGTACTTCCTGATGTAAAATAATATATATATATATATATACAGTATATATATACACACACACACACACACACACAGTATCTCACAAAAGTGAGTAAACCCCTCACATTTTTGTAAATATTTGATTATATCTTTTCATGTGACAACACTGAAGAAATGTCACGTTGCTACAATGTAAAGTAGTGAGTGTACAGCTTGTGTAACAGTGTAAATTTGCTGTCCCCTCAAAATAACTCAACACACATACATTAATGTCTAAACCGCTGGCAACAAAAGTGAGTACACCCCTAAGTGAAAATGTTTGGTTTTTTGCACACGATCATCACGATAGATATTACACTTACATTATCTAACCAAACTGACAAAAGCCATAATAAAATAAAACACAAAATACTACAAGTAAATACATATGATAAAAGAAAATCAAAAGTCACTTATGCAGTATTTTCTCAACAATACTGTGGTTGCATTGTGAAAAAAAATTTAAACAATTTTCTGTAAATGGAGATCATCTCAGATTAATTAACATTAAGCCTGTCATCAACATTTGGCCATAAATTTTCATCATCACAGTGGAGATCCCCGTTGTTCATGCACCATGGGAAAAACCTTCCCTGCATGATCAATCTAGGCTTGACATTGCTCTGCAGTCATGTCATTGCAAGCCTCATCCATATCTTGAAGGAGGGTGACATGCTTATGGGGATGGCAATCATACACCTTCAACCTCCAAGTAGACAGGAAGTCCTCAAATGGGTTGAGGAAAGGGGAGTATGGTGGGAGATATAAGGTCTTAACCCGAGGATGAGCCTGAAACCATTCCCGAACCAGCTCTGCATGATGGAAGATGACATTGTCCCACACAATAACATACCCCATATCCTCACCCTGACAGGCCTGCTCAAGTTCATTTAGAAAAGCTAGCTGGTGTTCTGTGTTGTACGATCCAAGAACTGGTCTACAGCAAACCACACCATCTTCACATATAGCTGAACACATTGAGATGTTTCCCCCACGTTGTCCAGGCACTTGGATGGTTGCCCGTTGGCCAATAAGGTTACATCCACAGCTTCTGGTTTTTGCCAGATTAAAGCCCGCCTCGTCAAAAATATACTTGTGATGATTCACTGCAGAATCCAGCTCCATCACCCTCTAAAAAAAAGATCATTTGATTAGCTCTTTTACAAAGAATATTTGACATTGTTAGTGCGTAGTACAGTACTGTGAGTATCACATAAGTAAAAACTGAACATAAAGTACATCACATATAGTGCTGTACCTGAACATATTCTTCATGTAGTTGTTTCACCTGGGCATTGTTTCTCTCAAAAGGCACCGGGTAAATTTGTTACATAGAAACCTGGTGCTTCTTCAAAAAGCAGGCAATAGTTGGAAGGCTAATTAATCCCACATTGGCAAAGGTGTCATTGCTCTGCTCAATAACCTGCTTTTTTCAGACAGCCTTATGTCATTCCTTGCCTGGACCATTTCCATCACAGCCAACTCTAGTTAACTCTTGCTGGTCAGTCAGTATACTTGTGTGACCACCACCAGGTGGTTTCCTGCTAATTCTGAGAGTAAAACGGAGTATGCTGTTAAAGTTTTACTACTGTAAATGACAAAAAATATATGATAATGAAATTTTGTTCACTATTCTATATAGTAATGCAATTTACGGTACCATAAAAGTAAAATGAAGAGTTAGCAGACTTACCGGTTTTCTTGGTGAAATGGTCTGATGATGGACCGGACAGTTGACCTTTGTACACTAGGGTGAACAAACCTCTGTTAACCACATGGCCCGGACTTCATTTGAGATGACAATACAATGCCTTCTGCTTATATTCCTCTGATGACCACCTCTGTCTAGGCCCATGCCCACCTCTTTGCCTAGGCCCATGGCCACATCTTTGTCTAGGCCCATGCCCACTACTTTGTCAGGTCCCATATCTACTTCTTTGTCTAGGCCCGTGCCCACCACTTTGTCGAGGACCATGCCCACCTCCTTGTCTAGGCCCATGCCCACCTCTTTGTCGAGGCCTATGTCTACTTCTTTTTCGAGGTTCATGTCTCACACAGTTCTACTTATACAGTATTCAATTGTGATTACCAGGTGATAGAAATTAGTAATAATTGAGATTTAAGATTGGTCTATCCTAATTGAAAGCTCCTAAAGCAGTTTGTAGTTTATACCTTACCAACACACAATGATCAGACCAGTTGAAAATCTATAGACATACCAAATAATTAACTGATTAACCATTAAGTGTAGGTGGATTAAATTATAGACAAATGTATTAAACTGAATGAGAAGAAATGCAAATGAATTGTGTGTTAATAGTAGTATTATGAAAAACATTTACTGTGAATAAAACATTTATATAGCAGGGCTCTACAGTGCGACCATTTGACTGTGAAAAAATATATAGTCGCACTGGTGCGAGTGACCTGTTTGAAGTTCAATCAGAATAAAAACTACAACTCCAAAATGCATCTACATCGCACAACAGTTACTGCTACATCACCTCAGTCAACCGAACAAGTGTGCAAATACTGCAAAGAATCCATTATGATGACAAGTAACTCTGTACTTCATCTGCTTATCTCAACTTGCCGATCTCACACGGCCATCTTTTATTGATCCTGCAAAATTACCTGAACCTACAACTGTGACACAGCAGCATTTGGTATCAGTAAATTAATAATAAAGCTAACACTACAAGGTGGGTGTAATTCAAACTTCTTTATTAAATAATTCCTCACCAATCATAAGCAAGAGCAGCAACTGTTCAGTCTGTAAACATACAGTACACTGTCTCTCTCCCTTCACTAACTCTAATAGCCAGCGCATTCATTTCGTTTAAATTCACGGTTGCCAGATATCACTAGAAAAGTAAACTCCATTTTCCATGTTTTGAATTAATCTCCCAAAAAACTCAATATTATCATCAGACAGGGCAACATTGTACTGGGGAACCGATCTAAAATTGATAAACAAAAAAAAAAAATGTAAAGACAGAAAATGTGCTTATTTATAAATAAATAATTTAATATAAGAAAGATATTATAATAACTTACTAAAATATAAATAAAATGAGAAATTAAATTATGTTTAATTACTATGGGTTGCACTTAATATCAATTTGTAAGTCGCTTTGGATAAAAGCGTCTGCTAAGTGAATAAATGTAAATGTAAAATTTGGCATTAAGCTTAGTTCGCTATTTCCTTAGAAGACTATTAGCCTTTTTCCTAATATGGATCATGTTTGTGTTAATCTACTTTTAATTAGGACTCTTTATTGTTTAAGATATTTCAAAATAAATATTTTATGCTGTTTATTTATCAATTAACCAACAGTATTTCTCATTGCTATTTTTTTATTCAATTAACAGTGACCATGAGAAAAGAGCTTACATTTAACTGTTTATGACAGACCTCCTGATTAAAGCTTAAACATAAAAAGATTGGTATCTGGATCAGTTTCGGTCGCTTAATATGACAAGAAATCGGTATCAGCTGTAAAAATCAGCTGTAAAATTCAGAATATCAGTAATGAGCACCATTAAACTAAAGCGCTTTGCGTCTGGCAGATAAATGACCTCGCCCAATAATATCCTACATGAGATTATTCAGATATATACACATTATACACAGAGCAAATCGCTTAGAAAATGACTAATAGTGTGGCATTAAATATATTTAAGAGGGGCAGACTTCTAATACTGAGCATTGAGGTTTATTGTATTTGTTTACAAGGTGGAACAGGTTAACGGTTGTTTTTTGGTTTTTGTCTGTAAAATTAACTGCAAATATAAAATTTAGTTCATCAGAAGGTAAATTAATTTGTCATGGCTCACCAGCTACTGCAACAAGCTTCATAAATTTTCTCTCAGAAACGTCAATTAGATTTGGATCACCGTCCGATCCGATAGACCTCGATAATGTGACTATAAGCTTAGAGTCAACTCTCCGCTACACATTAGATAGAGTGGCTCCACTCAAAAGGAAATTAATTAGAGAGAAAAAACTAGCACTATGGTATAATGATCAAACGTGTACCTTAAAACAAATCACTAGACAATTAGAACGTAAATGGCGCCAAACAAAATTGGTAATATTCCAAAGAGCATGGAAGGAGAGTTTACTGAAGTATAAAAAATCTCTTAGTGACGCTAGAAAAATCTATCTCTCCACCTTAATAGAAAATAATACAAACAATTCCAGATTTCTATTCAACACAGTAGCAAAATTAACTAGGAATAAAACCACTAAAGAGAGAAACACTCAATCATTACATAGTAGTGAAGATTTCATTAAATTCTTCACTGATAAGGTGGGAAATATTAGATGTGAAATTCAGGCTAATAAATTAAAACCAGACAGTATTATAACTAGCCCTATAGATAATAATATAGCAATATCAAATCAATGTTTAGAATATTTTACTCCCTTTAGAGAGACTGAACTAGCTTCCATAATCTCTTCAGCCAATTCATCAACCTGCATACTCGATCCTGTACCGACATGTTTCTTTAAACAGATTTGTCCTGGAATAATTGAACCTCTTTTAAATATAATCAATTCTTCCCTTAGTACTGGCTATGTACCTAAATCATTTAAATTAGCAGTTATTAATCCGCTGATTAAAAAACCTGACCTTGACCCTGCTCAACTGTCCACCTTTAGACCAATATCAAATTTCCCTTTCATCTCTAAAATCTTAAAGAAAGTAGTAGCAAAGCAGTTATGCTCGTACTTAAATAGGAACAATATTCATGAAATGTATCAGTCAGGATTTAGACCTCATCATAGCACAGAGACAGCGTTAGTAAAAGTAGTAAATGACCTACTGGCCACTGATCAGGGTTGTGTCTCGTTACTTGTGCTACTCAACCTTAGTGCAGCTTTTGATACAATAGATCATAGTATTGTCCTTGATAGATTAAAGAATGTTGTTGGCATTAAGTGAACAGTCCTCTCCTGGCTCAGGTCTTATCTTACTGAGCGTTATCAGTTCGTAGATGTAAATGGAGATTTCTCCACTCGTAGCGAGGTTAAATTTGGTGTTCAACAAGGTTATGTCTTAGGCCCACTACTTTTTACTTTATATATGCTACCTCTAGGTCAAATTATTCGTAAACATGGAATTAGTTTCCACTGTTATGCTGATGATACACAGCTGTATAGGGCGGCTGTGGCT
>JAFFST010041670.1:303-10890 GCA_022414735.1 Noturus placidus | reverse complement strand
GAGAGAGAGAGGGGGGGGGGGGAGAGACAGGTGTACTGTACTTACTGCTGTTGGGAAATAAAACAGACATCACCTTCACTGATAACACTTGTTTTTGTTTGTTTGTTTGTTTGTTTTTTGCTTGTTTTGGGGTGGCTTGCACTTTCATAGAACACTATACATCCAAAAGAAAGAAAGAAAGAAAAAAATATATAATATAATATAAAGGAAACAAATAAAGAAAAGAAACGATGAAAGATAGAAACAAACAAAAACATAAGATACAAACAAACAAATAGAAAACAACTAAACAGATGAAACAAAAAAAAACAAAAAAAAATAGAAACAAGCAAATGAAAGGAAGAAAGTGTGTGGTTATATTGTAATTATTATACAATGTCTAAAAGTAATTGAAAATACGAAATGTTTGTTTGTTTGTTTGTTTGTTTGTTTGTTTGTTTGAGGAAGGTTGAGTTACACTTGGCTGCACACACTGATCACTGATGTAAAAGATTCACATGAGTATGATTGCTGAACTCAGTGATCCTTCCTAACGCTTCTGTTCTGGTTCATGTCCTTTTGTCCACTAGGTGGCAGCACCGCCTTACTGAAGTACACACGGTGCGTAGATTTCCCACAATCCCTCTGTCTCCCACACCACACGATGACTGAAGCTGTTTTTATTTACTGCTTAACCACAAGTATCTCCTTCCTGAGGGGCTTTTAATGTTGTACACCTGTTAATAAACTGCAGGCTATATGTTACTGTAGTGCACTACACATTACTACACAACTACTGTGTGTGTGTGTGTGTGTGTGTGTGTGTGTGTGTGTGTGTGTGTGTGTGTGTGTGTGTGTGTGTGTAATGTACCTGAATGGGGAAATAGTCCCTCATATATCTCCACATTGGGAGGCGGCACATGAAGGGAACTTTCCTCCCTCCGTGAGAGGGTGTGTCCCAATCCACAAGCCACCAGGTGGCGTAGAGCACACTGACCAACCAGAACCGAGTGAAGAGAAGGTAGAAGAAGAGCGCGATGCAGCATGGGGCTGGGACACACAAACACACACACACACACACACAACAAAGCTTGTCATTACACGTACCCAAGTGAACCAAAACCAGTGGAGTGGATGTATATAAATATATAAACAGCTTCATGTGTTATTAAGAAAAATTATCATTAAAACTGTCAGTCTGAAGCAATGCATCATGGGTAATATGGGCTTCTGGGCTCCACAGTGATGTAGACATGATCCTTCATCTGGTGCACAAAGATAGAACGGAAGATAGAGACCCCAGTTCCACCGGAATAAAGCGCTTCCTGAAGATGAATGAATGATAAAACATTTAAGCTCAAACTGTCATTCACATCACCCGGGAGGCGGAGCTTATAGATGACAGGAAGTCCCACTTTGTGGAGATTTCAGGTGACACAGACTCCCATTGGTCATATACTTTATATAATTTCTGTGTGATGATTTTGAGCTGATCCTGTACGCATTATACACTGCAGATCCGCCTCTTTAAACTGACCAGGGCGGACTCTCCAGAACGTCAGCTCTTTAAACTGAAGGATGTTTAAACTAAAATGTTGTGCAACAGCTCGCTGCACGCTGCCGAAAGAGACTTAACTGCCTGAAGTGCTCCTTGTACCAGACTTGCAACTAATAAAATCAGGTAAAAGTGGATTCTGTGACCAGTAATCATACGAGTTTTGCACTAAGCCTTTTTCCAGAAGCTTAATCATGAGGAACTGTGATGACCCAAACTCAGAAACACATCTATACAATCATATGTTTATATATTATATATCCAGTACACTCACCCAGACCGAGGAAGGAGAAGACCCACTGCAGCACGGCGGCCGTCTGGAGTCTCCTCCTCATGGGCAATTTCACTGGAGCGAAGTTAACCTTCATGGCCGGGCAAGCGAGACGGAACCGAGCCAGGAGTCACACAGGAGCGAGAGAATAATCTGGAAAACTGTGCTCACTGCTGCGGGGTCAAAGACTGTCTTCATCCTCCTCCTCCTTATCCTTTCTTCCACACCTCTTATCTGAATTGTTGCCTCAGCATGTGCATTAATTAACCAAGAGCTGCTCTATCACTGACCTTTGACCCCAAGGCAAAGAGCGTCACACTCACACCAGTTAATAGTGTTCTGAAGTCGGGAAGCAAGCAAGCTTTACTAGCAGTTATGACAACAGTGAGGCTAGTCCTAGACCTGTGGCCAATGGACCATCTGATATCTGTCACTTTTCTGGCCACGAGCTTCAGGATCCTGAATCTGATTGGCTCTATTCACTTACTGTACTTTTTTCACTGGATTCCAACCTGGGAACCCTCATTTCTACATCCAGTACGCTTTATTATCAATCACATAAATAACATTAGCAACATTTCCACTGGCAAAGGAGCAACATACTGTACGCAACCAATGATGTGTTATATGGAGGCGCTTCAGATGAGTAGCTTCAGGGATCAGAGTTCAGGGATCAGAGATCAGGGATCAGAGATCAGGGTTCAGGGATCAGGGATCAGAGATCAGGGATCAGGGTTCACTGATCAGAGATCAGTGATCAGGGTTCACTGATAAGGGATCAGAGATCAGGGTTCACTGATCAGAGATCAGGGATCAGGGTTCACTGATCAGGGATCAGAGTTCAGGGTTCAGGGTTCAGGGATCAGAGATCAGGGTTCACTGATCAGGGATCAGGGATCAGAGTTCAGGGTTCAGGATCAGGGTTCAGGGATCAGAGATCAGAGATCAGGGTTCACTGATCAGGGATCAGAGTTCAGGGTTCAGGGATCAGGGTTCAGGGATCAGAGACCAGGGTTCGCTGATCAGGGATCAGAGTTCAGGGTTCAGGGATCAGAGTTCAGGTTTCAGGGATCAGGGCTCAAAGATCAGGGTTCAGGGATCAGCGATCAAGGTTCAGGGATCAGAGTTCAGGTTTCAGGGATCAGGTTTCAGGGATCAGGTTTCAGGGATCAGGTTTCAGGGATCAGGGTTCAGGGATCAGGATTCAGGGATCAGGGTTCAGGTTTCAGGTTTCAGGGATCAGGATTCAGGGATCATTGTTCAGAGTTCAGGGATCAGGGTTCAGGGATCAGGGATCAGAGTTCAGAGATCAGGGATCAGAGTTCAGGTTTCAGGGATCAGGGCTCAAAGAGCAGGGTTCAGGGATCAGCGATCAAGGTTCAGGGATCAGAGTTCAGGTTTCAGGGATCAGGGTTCAGGGATCAGAGTTCAGGTTTCAGGGATCAGGTATCAGGGTTCAGGGATCAGGATTCAGGGATCAGGGTTCAGGTTTCAGGGATCAGGATTCAGGGATCAGGGTTCAGGGTTGAAAGTTGACATAAAGCACCAAATTAATTTGTTCAGTGTGTTTTGTCTCAGTGTTCACACATGGCTAAAACCGAACACTGAACATGACTGTGTGTTTACTACAGATGAGATGGTGTGAGATCCGGTGCTTTTAACGAGTGGAGGCTAACGGCCAACGGTGCCATCGGTGTGAACACAATGACCATCTGCTTGTTCACAGTCCAAAAATAAACGCTCCCTTTAGCTGAAGAACAGCTCGAGCTCCTCTGATGACTGGGTTTATCATTGTTAATGATGTATGTGAGGTTTTTTTTAAAGAAGAAAATAGCTCATTCATTTAAACCATGCTGTTTTTTTTTGTTTGTTTTTTTAAAGCTTCCTGGCATCCAGTAGCTCTGTTAAGGCTGATATTTGATCATAAAGCATTCAAAACGTCTTATAAGGTTTCTTATAAATCATCTTAAACATGACTATATATTATGATCGCTCAAGGTGCTGTATGTAGTGCACTGTATTATGGACTTTAGTTGCTAATTACCTAAATAAGTGACTATTTTATTAAATAATAATAATAATAATAATAATAATAATAATAATAATAATAATAATAATTACTCAATTAATTTACACTTATATTAGATAATTGTCTTATTCATTTTCGGATTTGAAATGTAAATATCTATAACGAATATTAAATTCATGTTTATTAATATTTACTTCTTTTTCTTTAATCTCCACTGACCAATCAGAGAGGATGGTCCGACTCCGCAATGGCTCCCGCTGACCAATCACAGTAAAGCGAATTCAGAGTGGGCGTGGTCATGGAGGAGGAAAATAGCGCAGGTTTGTAGCGTGCTCGCGAGGGGGATGCTGAGGCATGGTGAGGGGGTTCTAGGCGATTGGGGCGGGGCGCTACTAGGCGATTGGGGCGGGGCAGGGCTGCTGCGCCATGCAGAAATTCTCCCGTGTTGTTGTTAGGGCTGTTCGAATCAGGACCGTTCAGGAGTCGACTCCGATTCTGATTCAATGTCACTGGAATCAAGTGTCATTCCTCACTGATGATAAACGTGGTCGGCCTACCATTAATCATCGATTACAGGAAAGGTCTTTAAGGTCCAGTTATGTACTTTCAATTATTTTATGTTGACGGTGTTGGAGGAGCAGTTTCTTTATTTCAGAGCCGATTCAGTGTGTGGAATCGATTCTTGGAGGAATCAGAGAATCGGGGTCGACTCCCCAACCCTGGATGTTGTGGATGTGCACGAGCGCAGCAGGGAGAACAGACGGACATCGCGAGCTTCGGGCTGCTCGATGCGTTAAATTACAAACAAAAAAACAGAAGAGTCTCGATTATCATCTTCATCACCATCATCACCATCATCATCACCATCATCATCACCGCAGGGATGATTTTAAAATAACGGTGTTTTTGAGAAGGAAGAGGAAATTGAATCTCTGATATCCGGACATTGCGCGTTCTGCTGCCGTAAGGGCGATCGAGACGCACGAGATAACGCACCCGGGACGGAGTGAGCGTGACTGAATCAACCTGCGGATTAACACGTAACCGTTATTAAAGCATGGCGTGGCCGTGTATCACCCGCGCGTGCTGCATGGCCCGGTTCTGGTCTCAGCTGGACAAAGCCGACATCGCGGTGCCTTTGGTCTTCACGAACTACTCGGACGCGTGCGACACGGTCCAGCCGCGCGCTCAGCCCAGAGCAAGCGGGGTCGCCATAGAAACGCAGCCTGGCGGCGCTGGGAGAGCGCAGGAGGTCGTCTCTAAAGGCCCGGGCGCGCCCACGGCGGCCGCGTCCAGCGAGAGCGCGCAGGGCTCCGTGATGCGCCAGGACTTCAAAGCATGGAACGTGCGTCGCGAGCCCAGCTGCAAGCCCAAGCGCGAGTACCACGAACCGGAAGTGCCCTTGAGCACCGAGACGCAGTACCAGAAGGACTTTAAGCCATGGCCGATCCCGCGCAGGGATCACCCGTGGATCCCCAAAGCCAGCCGCGCGGAGCAGGACGGCGGCGTGGAGAAGGGCCAGATCGCCGACAGAGTGCAGGAGAAGGAGATCCTGAAGCGGAGGCAGGCCAGGAAGACGGAAGACCGGACCGACAAGGTGTCAGAGGTCAAGCCCGAGCCGCAGAAGTTCGGAGGACGTGCGGCCGCCGACGCGCTCAATCGGCAGATCAAAGACGAGGTCGGCACCGAAAGTTCCCACAGGTGAAGTTTCTTCCACTCTATGAAAGAGTCCCAATAACTTCTGTGTCCTGTGTGCCGCAGATGAAAGGTGTGCAGTTTCAGCTCACAGGTCAGCACGTGCACTAAACCTGCAAGCACACACTCTATACGGGTTCTGAAAGGTTCCTAGCTTCCTAAAGAGCGCACTCCGGTGTCGGGTTCTACACAGAACCTTTCAGGGTTCCACCAGAGCCACAGACTACTTTTCCCTACAGTGCAGTAAAGCGCTCACTAGGGTTAGTGTTAGGGTTAGTGTTAGGGTTAAGATTGAATTGCATTGAATTAGTGTTAGTTTTAGTTTTAGGATTAATGTTAGTGTTAGTTTTAGGATTAATGTTAGGGTTAGGTTTATGGTTAGTGTTAGGGTTAGTTTAAGGATTAGTGTTAGGGTTAGTTTTAGGATTTGTGCTAGTGTTAGTTTTAGGATTAATGTTAGTGTTAGTTTTAGGATTAATGTTAGGGTTAGGTTTATGGTTAGTGTTAGGATTAGTTTTAGGATTAGTGTTAGTTTTAGGATTAGTGTAAGTTTTAGGGTTAGTGTTAGTTTTACGATTAGTGTTAGGATTAGTTTTAGGATTAGTGTTAGGGTTAGTTTTAGGATTAGTGTTAGGATTAATGTTAGTTTTAGGATTAGTGTTAGGGTTAGTTTTAGGATAAGTGTTAGTCTTAGGATTTGTATTAGTGTTAGTGTTATTGTTAGGGTTAGTTTTAGTGTTAGGATTAGTTTTAGTATTAGTGTTAGTTTTAGTGTAATTGTTAGGGTTAGTTTTAGGATTAGTGTTAGGGTTAGTTTTAGTGTTAGGGTTAGTGTTAGTTTTAGGGTTAGGGTTTGTGTTAGGGTTAGTTTTAGTGTTAGTATTAGGATTAGTTTTATTGTTAAGGTTAGTGTTAGTTTTAGGATTAGTGTTAGGGTTAGTGTTAGTTTTAGGGTTAGTGTTAGTTTTATGAATAGGGTTAGTGTTAGGGTTAGTGTTAGTTTTAGAATTAGGGTTAGAGTTAGTTTTAGTGTTAGGGTTAGTGTTAGTTTTAGGGTTAGTGTTAGTGTTAGGATTAGTGTTAGTGGTAGGATTAGTGTTAGGGTTAGTGTTAGGGTTAGTGTTAGTTTTAGGATTAAGGTTAGTGTTAGTGTTAGATTAGTCTTAGTGGTAGGATTAGTGTTAGGGTTAGTGTTAGTTTTAGGATTAGTGTTAGGATTAGTTTTAGGATTAGTGTTAGTTTTAGGATTAGTGTTAGGGTTAGTGTTAGTTTTAGGATTAGTGTTAGTTTTAGGATTAGGGTTAGTGTTAGGATTAGTGTTAGTTTTAGGGTTAGGGTTAGTGTTAGTTTTACAATTAGTGTTAGGATTAGTTTTAGGATTAGTGTTAGGGTTAGTTTTACAATTAGTGTTAGGATTAGTTTTAGGATTAGTGTTAGGGTTAGTTTTAGGATTAGTGTTAGGATTAGTTTTAGGATTAATGTTAGTTTTAGGATTAGTGTTAGGGTTAGTTTTAGGATTAGTGTTAGTCTTAGGATTTGTATTAGTGTTAGTGTTAGTGTTAGTTTTAGTGTTAGTTTAGTGTTAGGGTTAGTTTTAGTGTTAGGATTAGTTTTAGGGTTAGTGTTAGGGTTAGTGTTAGTTTTAGGGTTAGGGTTAGTTTTAGTGTTAGGGTTAGTGTTAGTTTTAGGATTAGGGTTAGTGTTAGTTTTAGGATTAGGGTTAGGGTTAGTGTTAGGATTAGTGTTAGTTTTAGGATTAGGGTTAGTGTTAGTGTTAGGATTAGTGTTAGGGTGGATGAAACGCTGCAGTGGATGGATGAGACTCAGGTTGATCAGGGACAGATTAAAAGTGTACTTCATGCAAAAATCTTAATAGCGCCAATGTTTTTGTGGTGTTTAATGTAGCGACTGAGTGAAGTCACACTTGTTTTGGAGCTGAGAGTGATGGAGAAAACAGACGATCACAGATGAGCGTCACATTCATGTTGGGAGGCTTTGAGTCGGTCTTTCCCTGAATCGCTCCGTTAAAGCAGTGGCTTTGCTTGCTTAGTTATGAAGCGATGCTACAAGGCTCTAGTTTAGCATCAGGCAAACTTGAGAGGGTTCTTATTGGCTGGAGGTCTGCTGATGGCTCCACCCCTTCCGCCGAGTGTTTGGGGTTCCTCGATTTCTTTCTCTGTGCTTATAGCATTAGGCCACGTATGAATAATGTTCTCTCTGAGGTGCCTTACTGCTAAAATGCCCCACTGTTTACCCACAATGCCCCTCTCTGGCATCTCCTCACATTTCTATATGCTGCCAGAGCGTCACCATGGCGACGGGCCCTTTCACAAAGGCAGTGAAGTAGTAAAAGCATAGGAGTGTGTGTGTGTGTGTGTGTGTGTGTGTGTGCACACACTCAAGCAGCACCAGAATTAAATATTGCTGGTTTAAAGTCAATGTGATCATACGGGTTGTGTGTGTGTGTGTGTGTGTGTGTGTGTGAGTGTGTGTGTGTATGTGTGTGTGTGTGTGTGTGTGTGTGTGTTGGGTTTTACAGTCAGTACCAAGCACGAGATGAACATCAGGAGTCATTGTTATGAAGCTCTCTGCATGTCTGTTTTTCTCTCGTCTCATCTGCTGATGTTGTTTCTCCTGTTTCTGTTTATTATAAATTAGAAATGGTTTATAATTCCCGCGAGAACGCGCCGTTACAGGAAAATAATCACCACCCGGGTCAGTGTGATGAGGTGTATTAGAGGAACGGATTATTGTCCTCTAACGGCATGTCCGTGAGTGTTTTATTCCTCTTACACCACAGCACTTAAACAATTAAATTGTTGTCACGTCAGACTTTTTATCTGTTTATAGTTACGTCGGCAAAACGAGTTACTTCCCTCACCAGCTGCTCTTCATTCTCTCTATTCTCTCTCTCTATTCTCTCTCTCTATTATCTCTCTTTATTCCCTTTCTCTATTATCTCTCTTTATTCTCTCTCTCTATTCTCCCTGTTTATTCTCTCTCTATTCTCTCTCTCTTTATTCTCTCTCTATTCTCTCTCTCTTTATTCTCTCTCTCTATTATCTCTCTTTATTCTCTCTCTTTATTCCCTCTCTCTATTATCTCTCTTTATTCTCTCTCTCTATTCTCTCTCTCTATTCTCTCTCTCTATTCTCCCTGTTTATTCTCTCTCTATTCTCTCTCTCTTTATTCTCTCTCTATATTCTATCTCTTTATTCTCTCTCTATTCTCTCTCTCTCTCTCTATTCTCTCTCTCCATTCTCCCTGTTTTTTCTCCCTCTTTATTCTCTCTCTTTATTCTCTCTCTCTATTCTCTCTCTCTATTCTCTCTCTCTATTCTCCCTCTTTATTCTCTCTCTCTATTCTCCCTGTTTATTCTCCCTGTTTATTCTCCCTCTTTATTCTCTCTCTCTATTCTATCTCTTTATTCTCTTTATTCTCCCTCTTTATTCTCTCTCTTTATTCTCCCTCGTTATTCTCTCTCTTTATTCTCCCTCTTTATTCTCTCTCTCTTTATTCTCCCTCGTTATTCTCTCCATCGTTATTCTCTCTCTATTCTCTCTTTATTCTCTCAATATTCTCCCTCTTTATTCTCTCTCTTTTCTCTCTCTTTATTCTCTATTTCTTCTCCCCCTCTTTATTCTCTCTTTATTCTTTCTCTCTCTTCATGTTAATAAGACAAAAAAATTGTAGCTTGTTATGCACGTTAGCGAGAAACTGTACAGAAGCATAAAGTCCTCGGTCTGACTGTTACAAAGCGCTGACACTGGAGACTCCTTCCTTAAAGGTTTCAGCGTCCTTCAGCATTTTATTAAATCTGTTTATTATCAGCACAGCGTCCTTGCGTACACGCCCCTGTGAACGAGACGTTGCTATAGAAACGATAACGTATAGAAATTGTATTAAATGAATTATTCGAATATATAATATAGAAGTGCCTCCTGTACTGATCTGTAAAGCAGACGTTGGGTATTATATGGGTTTAAACCGTGTGTTCCTGATGGGAGGCAGAGGACTCTTTTGAGTAATGGCACTGTAGTGGTTTTTCCTCTGCTGCTCTCAATTATCTTGTAATCGTGTTACTCGGTCGATAATTTCCTCTACTCGGGAATATGATGAGAGAGAGAGAGGGAGAGAGAGAGAGATAGGGAGTGTGAGAGAGAGAGAGTGAGGGAGTGTGAGAGAGGGAGAGGGGGAGAGAGAGAGAGAGGGAGGGAGAGAGAGAGATAGGGAGGGAGAGAGAGATAGGGAGAGAGAGGGGGAGTGTGAGAGAGGGAGTGAGAGAGAGAGAGGGAGTGTGTGAGAGAGAGAGAGAGTGAGAGGGAGAGGGGGTGTGAGAGAGAGAGAGAGAGAGAGATGTTCACGATGAGAGAGAGAGAGAGAGGGAGTGTGAGAGAGGGAAAGGGGGGGAGAGAGAGAGGGAGTGTGTGTGAGAGAGGGAGGGTGAGAGAGTGAGAGTGGGAGTGTGAGAGAGAGAGAGGGAGTGTGAGAGAGGGGGAGAGAGAGAGAGGGAGTGTGAGAGAGGGAGAGGGGGGGAGAGAGAGAGGGAGTGTGTGTGAGAGAGGGAGTGTGAGAGAGGGAGAGGGGGAGAGAGAGAGGGGGTGTGAGAGAGGGAGGGGGGGTGTGAGAGAGAGAGAGAGAGAGAGAGAGGGAGTGTGAGAGAGGGAGAGGGGGTGTGAGAGAGAGAGAGAGAGAGAGAGGGAGTGTGAGAGAGGGAGAGGGGGAGAGAGAGAGGGAGTGTGTGAGAGAGAGGGAGAGGGGGTGAGAGAGATAGGGAGAGAGAAGGGGAGTGTGTGTGAGAGAGGGAGTGTGAGAGAGGGAGAGGGGGTGTGAGAGAGAGAGAGGGAGTGTGAGAGAGGGGGAGGGGGAGAGAGAGAGGGAGTGTGTGTGAGAGAGGGAGAGGGGGTGAGAGAGATAGAGGGAGAGAGAGGGAGTGTGAGAGATTGAGTGAGTGAGAGAGAGAGGGAGTGTGTGAGAGAGACAGAGAGAGAGAGAGAGAGAGGGAGTGTGAGAGAGGGAAAGGGGGTGTGACAGAGAGAGGGAGTGTGTGAGAGAGAG